>CAHIKZ030005039.1:1477500-1572500 GCA_903632075.3 Acanthosepion pharaonis | reverse complement strand
TGGGCTCTTTTGGCTTTCTGTGATAGAAATTAGCTAACACTCTCACACCCCGTATTTAAAGATGGCAACCTGCTGCAACATATAGGAATTCCTCCTGCGTTTGAGATAAATATCGTACTTTGTTTAAAGTGTGACGACGTAGTCTGCACGTCCGTTGTTCACTGCACCTGTAATGTCATCCAAGGGTGTATATGCAGACACAGCCGTCCCTCTGTGTTCCGGAACAAGGGACAACCCATTCGACTTTTTGTGTGGTGAACTTCTTCAAAAGACTACTTTTATGATTATCTAAAATCATTGACAAAATTTTTTGTTTGCCAATTCAAAGGCGCACTTGAGACAGAAATCTTGAAAACTCTGATACTTAAGTCGACTCAAAGATTGCCTTCCGCGTCTGCTTGATTCTAGTGTTCCCGACCTTCAAATCGCATTTCAAGTTGCCGCATCTAAAATTTCCTTTTTATTTCCATTTTCTTTAAAAATTTTGTCATTGCTCACATGTTCTGCCTCTGGTAATTTCAGCATCCTTTTGTAGAACTACAGTTCTGTTGCTTCAAGGGGGTTCTTCATTTGAGACGAGATTTTCCAGCGTTCATTGTCATAGAGGAACAATGATATTCAGTAGTCTTTTATTTTTTCTGACGAAGTTTTATGACACCTTGTCAATCTCGTAGATTATGTAGCAAACAATGATTGAAAAACAAACAGCACTAAAAAAATAGTCAAAAACGAAATAAAATTCATCAAACATTTTTTTCAGAAAGAAGAAAAGACATCAAAATATTTATGTGGTCGTTTTTGCACATCTTACATTTATTCAGACAAAAGGAACCTTTAGATAGGTTTTGATGTAGAGTTTCATTTTTTTCAACCAGCGCTTATCACACACTCTCATGCAATTCTTCATTTCTTTCTGCGGATGTTTCTGGAAAGTACTGCCATTAGCCATTTCAACAATCATTCGTTTTTTCTGATCTCTTATACAGCGATGCCAACACTTGCGGAATGATTGGTGCATTTCATAATAACCTGAAAAAATATGTGAAAATTTGTTTGAAAAGAATATTTAACAATAGACATCAATTATTTCTTTTAAGAAAATTTATCCCAAGTAAAGCGCTAATGACACTAAGACGCAAGGGACTATTATTGAGAGAGAATGAGAATAATTTAGAAGGACCGAAACCCACTCGTAAATAAGAAGCAAGAGATAAACTTTTATTCCTGTTCAAAAGACCTGGAGGGTTCTGAACCGGGCGATAGGCGGACCTATCTAATCCTACTGAAGCAAAAAGAACGAGGTAGGAAGCGAACTTCATCGCTCTGAACAAAGAACACAACTTCATTGCTGAACAACTCTGAACGACGAAGTAAATTTTTTTTTACAGACACAATCATCAGATCATTACTTAAATTAAACACTCTTTCAGCAATTATCCTTGAACATTCTGTTTGATAAATGTTTCCAATAAAATAAACATTTCTATCTCATTCTTTTGTTTGTCTGTCTCTTCAGACTAACTCAGCACAAGACCGTCTCAACCTCAAATGCAACTAAAAACAACAGATGTGATGAGATGGGCTCTTTTGGCTTTCTGTGATAGAAATTAGCTAACCCTCTCATACCCCGTATTTAAAGATGGCAACCTGTTGCTACATATAGGAATTCCTCCTGCGTTAGCGATAAATAACCTTACTTTGTTTAACGTATGGCGACGTAGTCTGCACATCCGTTGTTCACTGCCCCTGTGATGTCATCCAAGGTCGGCTATGTCTGCATATACACCCGACTAGCTATGTTCACATATTTGTCCCCTTAGACGTGATCGTATTCAACAAAAAATAACGATAAATACTTTTTAATTCACTGGTTGGGAAATAGCAACAATACAAATTCCCACTAAAGCGCCAATCTTTCCATGGGCTTCGATGGTTGAATACTATCACGCTAACTCCTCGTTGGTTCCTTCCTCAATGGCCGCTGGAGGTTGCACACTGGTTGCTCATCTACCTATTTACCGACTTTCTACCTCTCTCTGATTATGTGGATACTGGCTGGGGTCCGAACCACCCCCATCCGTCCCTCCGTGTTCCGGAACAAGGGACAACACATTCGGCTTTTTGGGTGGTCATCTTCTTCAAAGGACCACTTTTATGATTATCTAAAATCATTGACAAAATTTTATGTTTGCCAATTCAAAGGCGGACTGGAGACAGAAATCCTGAAAACTCTGATACTTAAGTCAACTCAAGGATGGCCTAGAGACGAATTTCCTAAAAAACTCAGATAATTAAGTGTACTAAAAATAGAAAAAATGAATTTATCTACTTATATCCTAAGGATGTGAGAAAAATCGTATTGTTACAAACGTTAAATTGCTTTATAAGCGTTTTGCTTTAATTTCATTCAAAAAGATACCTCATACCTTTTTTATTTTTTAAAATAAAGCGTTAGGATTTCAATTGACGAACATCGCCTGAAGATAACGAATGGTTGAAACCCAGGTAGCGGAATCGGGTGATTTCCTAATTTTCTATACTTAAAAGCTCTGCATGTTATATTTTTATCTTTTTATATGCGTATTGGGCACTTTTTAATACTACTGTTCCCGGGTCTAATTAAACTCTGACCCTTAACTTTATTATATATATATATATATATATATATATATATATATATATATATATATATGCCAAGAAATTGCTATGAAGAAATTGATTTTATTGACATCTTGACAATCACCTGTTATTTTAAGAATGACACGACACACCCAGAATATAAACCCGTCGATCTCCAATAGCTTCAGATATAGTATTTACTAAGCGAAGCTTAGATATGGCAGAAGCCTGAAAGTATGGAGCACCTAGTGAGGATCGTACTTACTACTCAGTAGTAATTGACATCGCGAGACAAGCTTGCTAACCATTAAACCATATCTTCAGATATAGCACGAAACATTGGTACGAAAATCTCCTAGATCAGTGAGCTAAACAATGAGGAAACGGTAAATTTCCAACAAGGAAAATAAAAGACAAAACCGAAGTGAAATTCATCAATAATTTTTCCTCAGAAAGAAAAATGAAAGAAATAATTTCAAATAATTGCAAGGCCAGTTTTGGCAGTGATACATTTTATGAGAAAATCGAAATATTATATTGATAGGTTTTTGTCAGAGATTTTCATTTTTTCACTTACTACTTCTGCAGCCTTTCAAGCAGCTTTTGAATTCTGCCAGGCTGTTTCCGAAGTATTTTTGACAACGACGATCACACGTAGGGAATACGTTCACCGTTAGATCAGCATCTGAAGAAAACAAGACATTGTTTAAAAACAATTTTAACCATGAACATCAAGCATTAAAAGTCTGTCTATTCTTTTAAATCATATTTAAAATTTTCTCAGCTAAATAATTTATAGTTACATTGGATATTGAAACCATTTTAAATACTCTGTCCTTAGTCTTTAAAATATCCCAAGTAGAAATAAAAGGCATGTGAAAGGACACAAAACACAGCACTCCAAGGACACAAATGTATGACTTGGATAAAACACCTTCCTCACACTTTCACAAACAGAAGTTCAAACATTAATTTCTTCCATTTTACAAGGACTATCAAAAGAACATTTCTTGAATTGACAAACTCCTTCAGAACTATTCTGGAATATTCTCCATACTAAAAGTTCCCGATAGAATAAAGATTTCTATCTCATTTTGTTTATTCTTTTGTTTGTCTATTTCTTCAAACCAACTCAGGACAAGACCTTCTCAAACTCAAATGCAACTAAAAGCAATAAATGTAGTGAGTGGTCCTTTTTAGATTTCTGTGGAAAGAAATACTTAATCCTCACATACCACATATTTAATGACGGCAACCTTTTGCTACATATAGGAACTTCTCTTGCGTTGTTTACTGATAGTAATGTAGAAGATTGAAAAAAAAAGCCATTATTTCCGCAACGTGTGTCTTTATGTATATTAGTGAATAAACATTCAAAGTAATTTATCGAGTCTAGAAAAATCCTCAACAGTATAGACGTTTCGTCACTCCTCACCAGAGCGCGTCCTTTATCAAGAATCGAACATGGAACGTTATGATTCAACATAAGCGTTTTACCACTGGACGAACGGACCTCGGTAACGATGTGGAAACTAACTAGGCCCAATATAGCGTTGCTACTCACTAAATTTCGGCGGTGAGACTCATCCTAGTATATATAACCCAAACGGAGCAACATTTTCTTTCATCAAGCCGCTTCCTCCAGAGCATTAGAAGCAGGATCAAGCAAGGATATATAAGTGATAGAAATTTTGGAGGAATGAATAATCATCCATATATATATATATATATATATATATATATATATATATATATATATATATATATATATATATATGCATGTATGTATGTGTGTGTGTGTGTATTTTTCATATTTAGATTAAAGTATTAGAATGTGGTTGAAATGCAAAAAATGAAGGTTTATGCAGTTCATGAAGAAGTTACTATGAATTATCAAATAAGTTAAAAGTGGTTCGCAAAGTTTCTTGTTAGATAATTCTCACTGAATTATATCAATTTTATTGAAAGGTTGTCTGGTCGCATTTAACAAACTTCCAGGATGGCAGTCCATGAGATCGAATGTTTGTGGCCATCTTGCATTTTTCAGGTTGATAGAGATGAACTCAAGATATTATTTGAAAATAATTAACGTTATTCAACACACTGACTTAAAATATACAGACCAAAAGGACCATTCGCGCCAATTGGGTTAAGTTAGTCGTTTCAATGTGTGGCTTCCCTTTTAAATGGGAAATAAATAAATAAATAAATACAGGACCGTAAAAAGGAGATGAAAGGAGATGTTGAAAGTAGATGAAAAGTTGATATTTCCAACTACGAGGAATAATAAGTGTTATGGGACCTTACCCATAATAACATAATGGACTATTCCATACGTAATAAATACTGCGCCTCAAGAGAAAGCAGGGAGTTCAGTCTGAATTATGGAGTGAGGTCTGTCAGAAGTTCGTCAGGAGTCTGTCCGTCAGTCAGAGCTAGTCAGTCAGAGCTAATCAGTCAGTCGAGTCAGAGGCAGTCAGAAACAGAGTCGCGTTCAGACAATTACTACAAGACAATGGAATAGTGATACTGGTCGAGACTATATTGTTCTCCCTACTAAACCTGATTGTTCGTACTAACACGTTCTACTTCTCTGTATATATTCCTGTTTGTAATATATCTATGTTATTCCATATTCGTGTTCGAGTTCTTCTTTATTGGTTCTACCTTGGACCATCACCATGGTAGAAGGACCTGGACCATAACAATAAGTGACTCGAGGGAGAAACGAAATGAACCAACATTGACCGTACCAAAATGGTTTTTATTCAAGAATTGCGCTACTGTGTATATGAGCGAGTTGGAAGAAAAATCCGTTATTATGAGTTTCTTTCGGAGAAGCAAATAATTGACGCAAACTGATTTCAATTAGACACGGAGAAAGGAGCAACGAATAAATAGTGTCTGGAATTAATTAAAATAAAGGGCATAATAGATATCACTAGATCGCATGGTTGTCTGTTGATTAGAATAAAACGTTTCAACTTTGAGAGGATTTTATTACGGTTAAAAAATTCGAAAATTGTTTGCTGATAGTAATGTAGAAGATTGAAAAGATTACACAAGATTATATAAGATTATATAATCATGTTGAGATTAAAAGATTAGAATATGGCTCAAATGCAAAAAATAAAGGTGTTTTAGTTCATGAACAATTTGCTATGAATTTTCGAACGCTTCAAATGTGGTTTGCGATTTTTGAAATAAAGCGTTAAAGTGGTCATTTTAAAAGTATCGCCCGAAGAGACCGTCAGGTCAAAACCATGGTCGCATATTTTAATTGACTTCCTAATTTTAAAAGTTAAAAGCTATACATGTTATTTTTACTTATTGTTTCTCACGTGTATTGAGCACTTTTTAATACTACTGTTCTGGTCTGGTTCAAATCTGAACACACACACACACACACACACACACACACACACACACACACACACACACACACACACACATATATATATATTCAACGGTATTAGGTACTAGGTTATGTAGTTTCAGTTGATTTTAAAGAAACTTTAAAAAATTAAAATAGTTCTTACATACACACGCACAAACAAATATATATTTTAGAAATGTATTTTTATTTATTAATTCGACGTATTTTAATTTATTGTTTATTTAAGCAATATATATATATATATATATATATATATATATATATATAGTTTGTTTATATATATATATATATATATATATATATATATATATATATATGTGTTTATATATATATATATATATATATATATATATATATATAGTGTGTTTGCTTATATATATATATTATATAGTGAAACCAGACAACCTACCCAGGTTTCACCTAAGGGGATCGTCAAGGAAAGCTGATGATCCGCTTAGATGAAACCTGGGTAGGTTTGTCTGGCTCACTAGGTTTATCTAGGTCTGCTCTACGGTTGTATTGAGCTCTTTTGTTAGTTAGTTGTTTACTCGTATCGGTTTTTTTTTCTTTCGGCATCAAACCTGTATATGTGTTATTTTTTTCGACAGAATTTCATGTTTCTAGCTCTTACTTTTTTAAAACCTTTTTTTCCCTTGAGATTGATTTTTATTGGCAAATCAAAAATTCGAAGGTTTTTCGAAACGAGTATAGTTACCTATATATATATATATATATATATCGCTACTCTAGGTCATGAATGTTTGTCGGGCTTATTACAATCTTTAACAAAATATACTACAGGTATAACTTAGATGCTAAAATTATTCCTTTTTACTCTAAGTAAAATATATAATTTTTTAAAATCTCTAACCAGATATGTTTTTTTATAATTTGTGTATCTATCTCAAGTGTGTTTGCTTATATGTGTATGCTTTAGTGTGTTTATGCATTTCCCTGTCTGTGAATTTTACGTATATGAAGAGTACTGCTGAATGATATCAAATTTCCTCAACACTACCCCAGTCAGACTCCACACCCCAACCCTTAGATAGTACTCAGATCTACGTAGCCCGACGAGCCTCGTTAATTTTATTTCATTCTCTTTTTACTTACTTTGTTTTTTCTTTCTTTCTTGTTTCTTAGTTTTTATTATGAACAGATGAACAGTATCAACGAAATGTATTCGGTCAATTTTTTAGAGGTACGGAGTTAAAACAATTAATTTTGGACCCAGCTGAAGTCAAGAATGAAAACGACCCACTATAAAAGATTTTTGTTGCTTTGAAATAGATATACTTGAATGTTGACTCACTCGGGCTAAACCTGATAAGCCTGACCGCCGGAGTCGCCACTTTTATATATATATATATATATATATATATATATATATATATATATATATATATATATATACTATTTTTAAGGAATTTAGAAGTCCTATTTCTTCAAGCCACGTTTCTCTGTTGTCTAAGCTTTGTAGATGAAGGACAATCTTTTGTTTTCATCTTGTCCATAATTTGAGGATTATCTTCCATTTCCATATTCAGAATTTCGTGTCAGTTTTTATGTATCGTTATATTAATCTTATTTTTGTTCTTTCGTTTCCTTTTCAGATTTGAGTCGGACTAAAACATAAAAAACAGTTGCCAGTTTATTGTGAAGCTACTGTAAATTAACGAAAATTTTAAAATGGTTTACGAAATTTCTTGTTGGAGAATTTTTATTGTATGATGTTATGTGTTTCTTTCGGAGAACCAAATCAATGACTCAGAAAAGTACTGGTTCCATTTTGACGCAGAGAATGAAGCAATCGACAAAAAGTGACTGTAATTAATCAAAAGAAAAAGTACCATATTTCATGAGGACAGTATGTTACTTTAGGAATTAGGCGAAAAATTTTCCACATTAGAGAATTTTTTTTAACCGTTCACCGCTTTTATCAAATATTGCTTTTTGTTGTCACACTTATTCTGGTTTTTAGGAAAAATCCTTTGACCATTTAGTGTCCATTTTTCTCATAGATTCTCCCGTGCACACATACTTATATCTATAATTTATATTTGCTCTTTTTCAGTAGTTTCGCTTTCTACGGTTTCGTACTTCAGGCAACACCCAAAATAAACAATTAAATTTAATGAAAAATTGCTTCATAGATAGATAAATAGATAGATCGACTGAGAAAGCAAGAAAAGAGATAATGAACATCTTGAGATAGATAGATAGATAGATAGATAGATATGTGGCACTATTAAGAAGGCGCTGGTAAATTGGAAAAAAAGGCTTTCAAAATAAACTGGAAAACAAGAAACAAAAACAATGTTTTTCGATAGACTGAAAATATACGGATAACAAGAAAAACGCTATTTTTTCGATAGACTGAAAGTATACTGATAATACATTTTGGAGGAATGAGGGAGGAAGATGTTTGTTTTCTTTTCTCTCCCCACCTCGGCGTTCGGGTGTCTTAAGTGATGGTATTTTCTTAAGTGCCCACTCGACCCGCGCAGAGAATAGCTTACATTTTAACGACTTCAAGTACCCACGACAGCTAAAACGAGTCTTTAGCCAAAATTCAGTCAGTTGATAAAGACTTGGATCTTAAAAGACAGAAATGAAATCGTGGTTATATTTTTTTGTGTTCGTCTGCCTAAGACGCGATAAAATTTATTAAAACAAAGGAAGTGTCTCTTTGTGTCACTTGTTGACCAAAGAGCTGGAGAGGGTAAGGCGACAGATGACAGAATCCAGATGTAACCGACCACCAGAGGCATGATTAGAATTCGCCTCTGATGGAAAAACGGGTGATAACTGAATTTAGCCATTTGGGCTAGAGCACGTCTAGCCTCTGAGAACAGGCTTGATCGGGAGACGGGGAGATAGATGTAGGCACAGGTAGAATTTCACGGAAGACGGAGAAAGGGGGGGGAGAGAGAGAGAGAGAGAGAGAGAGAGAGAAGAATCGCATTTATATAATATTTATGCATTACACCCTAATCTTTATTCGGTAAAAATTTCATTGCTAATCAGGCATTACTTTTAAAAGTAATACACATATTTATGTCTTTGTTGTTTCCGTTCCTTATATTATGGCCGCACCTGTATATGAAAAAGAAGCAACATTTTTATTGCAAAAGTTTCATATTTTAAAATTCGAAGTTACGTAATTTACTCACTCGTGGTCGGATGTGAAGCCACCAAATTTGCAACAGCTGCTATGACCAACACAGTTGCCATGATAACAAGAATTAACCGCGAGGTGTTCATGTTTATTTCTTCGTCGAATTTTTGAAGATCCTGTCGCAGCAATAAAGAAAAATAATTTACAATCGTAGAACCCAGATGATTTGAAATCTGCCTGAAATGGAGCATATAAAGGGTTAAAAAAAAAAGAACCAGAATTCTCCCTTTAAACTTAATATAAAAAATTAAAATTCACAACTTTAAGGTATTTTTTTTATATCTATCTATATAAGCGCAATATACTTGTATCCATCCGTCCGTCCGATTTCTGATCTCGACGAACCTGGCGTAACGCGATTAAGAATGAAATAAATAATTCATTTAAAGTTAAATTTAAATATCGAACAGCGTGAAAGGTTTTAAAAATTAATTCTTTATTATTCAATTTCGCTTATCATCGCAATTGTAATTGATATTTTAACTGTAATTGAAACTTAAGCGAGGCACCGTACGTTGTTCATATGTTTTTTTTTTCTTTTTCTAGCACGCGTGCTGTGACGTATTCGAAATATTACATAGTTCGGGTTCTCTAATGTCTTTTAAGAGTGACTTTATGTAAAAGGATCATAAAGAATGGTGGTTTTAAAAGAAAGTGAAAATTGCGCGTAAAATGAATGTAAACAAACTACGGAGATAGGTTGCGTATACGAAGAAAGATTGTGCCGAATTAAGGTGTCGAATAAAGATAAAATAATTTTCATATTTCTAAATTCTTATGACGTTTACGTACATAGGACGCTGAAGGTAAAAGGCTGAAAGACCAAAAGCCATCAGCAGGAGGTACCCTAAAGTCCGCTCGAAGAGCAGCTTCTAGGTTATTATATATATATATATAAATTCTGTTTATTTTAGATGCCAAATATATTTTTCAAAATTATAAACTGTAATTCTCGTATAATATTGCACTGCGTCAACATTGCGGTAACCAGATAATTTTTTATTAAACTTAAAATTACTTAACAGTTAGTCAATACACAGCACTTGAAGATTGCGTTGTGCACGAAACTCAGAGTCGTGCTACCTGTTAAGGATAATATGTATATTATTAATATATATATATAAATATATATATATATATATATATATTGTTTAATTAAAAAGCAGACCATTTACTTACATAAATTATATCTATAAAAATAATATATAAATAGAATATATATATATGTGTGTGTGTTTGCGTGTGTGTGTGTGTGTGTGTGTGTGTGTGTGTGTGTGTGTGTGTGTAAGGAAACCTCAATACATCATTAGAGAGTTCGGTAATAATTTATTTCAGACAGACAACTTCCTCATCAGACCGGAGTTATAAAATGGTTAAAATCAACCAGGCAATTTATTAAAAATTACAAGATTTGATCTAGAGATGAGAGGAAGTGGGGGAGAAGAAAAAAACAAAAAGTATCAACCGAACAAGCAGGGCTGATAGAGGGAAGACATATTGTTTCCTGTTTAGTCTTCTCATTATTTTTCACTCCCAGAAGCCTTTTGTATCTTAGTGACATTATCGTCCTAGTTGGGGTGAATTGATTAGTCTTTCTCTCTCTCTCTCTCTCTTTTATATATATATATATATATATATATATATATATATATAATATATATATTATAATAATAGGAGTAGATAGGTCCGCCTATTGTCCGGTTCATACTCCATACGTGTCTTTTGAACAGGACATCAGGTTTATCCCTTGTTTCCTGTTTAGGATTGGGTTTCTGGTTCCTTCTAAAATCTTCTCATTCTCTTTCACACATAATAACACTCCATGATTAATATATATATATATATATATATATAATATATATATATATCATTAATATATATGATATAATATTTATATGCATATGTATACGTGTGCGTGTATAGATAAGATATAAAAATTACAAAACATTTTATTGTTTTAAAAGTTCATATCCATATTCTGAAATGATTAATATATATATATATATATATATATATATATATATATATAAATATACATATTTATATGCATATGTATGTGTACATAATATATGAGATTGTATACCTTAAAACTCACCATTGAACATTTTTGCATTTAACTATTTTATCTATCTATCTATCTATCTATCTATCTATCTCAACATGGGATGTAGTAAATAATAAAGACTTGCTTACCTTGGAGATTTTTGCAACACAACTTCTCTCTCTTCTGGATACAATCAAAATGTGGAAACGTACAATGTTTTTAACGATATATTTTGGTTATCGATTCAGTTGCCTATTTTAACGATTCATCAGTAGTCTTTAGATGGCATGTAGAAAATAGATTTATTTTTTTGAAAACTAAAATAAATATATCCAAATACTCGACAGCTGTAATTTACAATCAATTGATCCATTCCAAACCAATAAAAAAATAATCACTTCGTTTTTTGAACGTTTGCTCGTTAAGCAAATTTAATGCAATTCTTGGTGTATTTACTTTTTTTTTGAATTGACAGATAACTGTCATGATATCTTACCGCCAGTCACTGATACTGAATTTTGGCCGACAGAGACATCAAATGTCGGGAAATGAGATTAGAAGAAGGAATTTCAGAATCTGTCCATAGTGCTAACTTTTATAACGATTTATTTCGGAAATTTTATGTTACTAAATTTATTAGGAAAATATTTGGGAAAGTGCTCCGTATCGAATCAGTACATACCAGAGAATTGGCCAAGGAGCTTCCAAATTCTGAGTGGATCCGTAGACACGTTCTCAAACTTGTCCCATTCCCCTAAATTCGTCCCCTAGAATACATAACCCATTTTCACTGCTTTGGATTAGATAAGATCAACATTTTTTTTTCAAATGGATTATTTCAATTCAAGTAAAATTTTCATCTATTACAATACAAATTTTGTGAAGCTGTGAAATATTATTTTTTCTTTTCAGTACCTCGAATAATGAATAAAAAAAATATTGGGTTTACTTGTTGTCGCGGCGATATTTGTGACACTATTTGTGAGTGGTGAGGCCAGGCGCAATAGTAGAGGCCAAAGAAATAGGATGACAGAAGGCAGAAGAGAACCTGAAGGAGAAGAGAGAAATGGCAAAGTTAAGGAAAATTGCAGAGTTTAGTGGTACTAATTAACCCATAGCTAAGAAAAGAAGACGTGGATGCATACCTTTCCCAAGAGTATGCGCGTAAGTGAATATAAAAAAAAATCGACAAGAATTGGAATTCTGCTGCCTGATTAACAATTCTGAACCATTATACGTTGCGCACATCGAAGCTTACAGTACTTGGTATTACCGAAGCGGTCACCCGTCTAAGGACAAACCAGGACCGCCGTTACTTAACTTCGGTGATCGTATGATAAACGGTGTTTTACCGTGTTGTGGTCGTAAGCCGGGAGGAGGCGAAGATTATAAAAATAAGAAAGATAGATAACAATTGACCCATGATTGACGTCTTTAAGATTGTAGTTTTAGGAAAACATTCACGCCAGAGTAATTCACAAAGTAGCAGTTCTTGTAAAAAAAAATATTTTCTTACATTTGGAATACGGAGGAAATTAGGATGAAGTAGCATAGCTTATCCTAGGAATAAGGGGGAACTAAAGAATTTCCATTGAACTAGCAATAGAATAGTGATGGGCTTGCAATGGTGCGTTTATGGAAAATAAACTGCAGAGTATAGAGTAAGTCTTCGCTCACAGCCTGAGCCCTAAATGTTTGAATTGGTGGAACTAAAGAATGGAGTTCATCTAAGTATTTACCATGGAATGTTTTTTGTATGATAACAATTTATAACTTGGAAATAAATTTGGGAATAATCGAAATTAATTGCTAAATCTAACGAAAGTCACCCATGAAATAAAAATAGTTGTCGGGAAGTCAGGACCTGCGTACAAGGAATTGTCTTTAAATTAAGTGGCGGTAGAAGAACTTTTAAAATGTAAGCTTTAAATATTAATACAATACTTAAATGCAGGGATCAATTTTGAGTTCTGTAGTTTATTGGTGCCTATCGCATCTACTCATCCCTATCTATTGTGATGAAAGCCCAATCAAGATCCCTCCGCAGGAGCTAGCTTAAATGCCGCAGATCTTTTATCTCTATGCGCGTATTTCGTAATAAATTTAGTATTTAGTGATGGAAACATTAACAAAAAGCAGAAGAATCTAAAGTAAATCGGCTAGATTACATAGCGCAAAACATATTAAATTATGGAAAAAAAAATTGATTTAAAATTCTCAGTGTACCTATCCGCTTTCCTTCGTGTGCATGTGTAGCCGTATCAACGTAAACATAAATTTAGTCCGGTTAATTAACATTAATTACCATGGAATCGTTAGATTCTGCTGAGTCTTCTGAACTTATGCCCCCCTCTTAATTTTAGGAAAACAGGTAACCATTTGTTTTTAAATTTCCCTAAAAAATCATTTTATAACCAGTTACCTGCCATCGCTTGAGGAGGTACAATTATAGTATTGAAACATGAAAGCTTTTGTATGGCGATTTGAAAATGTTTTTATTATAATCTGTTATAATAATAATAATTTGCTCTACTTTGTATTGAGCACTTTTTGGAAAGTAAATACTACGAACTCTGGATTTTTACTTCATTTGTTCCTTATCTCATTTGGATATATATATATATTTAAAGACATTTTTATGTTTAACATTTTTATTTTTTTTATATATGTAAGTATTTTAGGAAATGTTCTGTTTATAATAAACAGTATTAAATAACATTTACCGGCCTGAAAGAAACTATTCGTACTTTGACAGGATTCGAACTGGCCTGCTATACGAAACCGTCATTTAGCTTGACGTTCCTAACCGTTCGGCCCCAAAGGATCGTTCGATTGGCAAGGTCGAATTTACTGCTTATAAACTTCAATCTTCCATGAATCTCTCACGTACATTCATAACTGCTCATGGCGTATCAAATGTAAACAAATGACGTCATACATTATGAAATGGACAAAAGTCCGACAATTATTTAAAACATTTTATTTCATTTAAATATATATATATATATATATATATATATATATATATATATATATATATATATATATATATATATAGTAATGATACAATATGGTAATCCTTATGAAATTTCCAGGAACATGTAGATCCAGGAAGAGAGCTCTATGTCAAAAGACAGAGCATTTTTTTTTTAATTAAAGAATATCAAACACTTGAGATCTCATAGGTAATAATTTTTATTTTATGAGAGTTCTAACAATAGCAGCTCTCGCTCAATCTTCAAGACCTACAAAGAAAATCACCTTGAAATAAAAATTATTACGTGTTCACGGTGAAATAAAAAAATTATTACCTATGGGATTTTAAGTGTTTGATATTCTTTAATTAATTAATTAATTAATTACTACTAATAATAATAATATAAAAAACAATAAATACTGATAAATCCTGTCTTGCCTTTGGGATTAGCAACACAGGCCTCTTTTTTATGTTCTGTCAAAAATAGATAGCATTACGTGTTTTTTAAAAATTAAAAAAAAAAAAGACCCCCACCCAGCAAAAATAAATAAATAAATAAATAAAATAAAAAAAATAAAAAAAAAACACGGAAGGGACACAAATACTCGACAGCAACAATTCAAAATGAAGTTTATTAAACAATAAAAGCTAACTTACCTTAGAGATTAGCAACATAAGTCTTCTTCTGGATACAGTTAGAATTTGTGGACGTATATATTTTTAAAATTTTTTTGGTCGAATCAATTTTTTATTTTAAGGATTTATCGTTAAATATCAAAAGTTGAGAGGGTTACTTGTTTTTTGAAAATGTGAAAAGAAACCTAAAACCTGACAGCTGCAATTCAAAATCAATTGATCTGTTCCGAATCAATGAAAAATTAATCACTTTGTTCCTCAAACGTTCACTCGATGAGGAAATTTAATTGATATTTCATAATATAAACTGCATTTTTGTTTTCGGACGGCTAGATAACTGTGATAATGCCTTACCATCACTTGCTGATACTTAAATAAATTAGGTTAGCAGTAACACGAGGTGTAATTAGAATAAATGACGACAGGAAGATTGTGTTGCATCAGTATTACAAATCGTGTTGATAAATGTTTATAGAATCAGAATTCGATTTGTGGACTTTTTTTTACATGAACTCGAACACCAACCATTGACAACTGTTGGAAATCCACAAATATCTCAGCAATTTTGTTTGATAAGTAAATGATATTTACTAAGCTTATTAGAGTAAGCCATAATGCATAATACTGGTAAGATAATTTCTGTTACACTTTTTAATAGCCAACTTGCCTGGAAAATCAGCATTCGCGATCTTAACTGTTTACCTGATTTCGGACCAACCAATACCTTACTGAGACATACTGAACCACATCAGCCTCCATCGTTGTCAACTTTGTCTAGTGAGCTAAAGGTTTTGGCTTAGTATATATAGTACTGTGTGGGCTCTGGACAGGGTAGTACCTTTGATCTGTGGAACACCGCACCTTCGGGTTGACGGACATTACGTAATTAAATTTTGAAATAGGATGTAGTTTATTTCTCCTGGCTAAAAAGTTTTCTTAGGTCACTGTAGGTACAAACTATTATTTATTTATTATTTTATTTCATGGGTGACTTTCGCTGGATTTCGCAATTAATTTCGATTATTCCCAAATTTATTTCCCATTTATAAAAATGTTATCGTACAAAAAATTCGTCTCAAAAAATTACGTACAAAAAATTGCCGAAGAAAATTGCAGTAATGAAAATTTAGGAATCCAAAATTTCAGGATTGTGAGTCCGGATACGCTCTGGAATATTTTTAATTTGCTCGCAATGTCGGCCTGATTCCGAAATTATATTATATGTTGGGCTACGGCCTCTAGGACATTACTGGTCCTCAACCAAATCCTAAATCTCTCACGTGATGACTCCAAGTTGCTTCATCTGGCGGGCTAGTTGGTTGGTGTTAACACGGCACGGAAGGGCTCCTCAGATGAAGTACAACGGCCACATGTTCGTGACCAAGGCGAACCACCTAGTCTTTGGTCCAACCTGGAGATAGATGGGCTCCGTCTAGTTAAAACCCAAGACACGCCACATGATGAGCACACCAAGAAACCATTCGAGGAGATCAAGGCTCTGGTACACGACGGCAACAGATAGAAGAGACTGTTGGACAGATCAGGACGTCAGCGGCCCAACGACCCTTTCCGGGTTTAAGGGCGAAAACCAAAGCCGTATATAGTACAAAAGGCCAGGCTGCTTCCAAAATCAACATTTGAATTCGAGATTTTTACCTAGATTAGTTACAGAAGGTGTCTTCAATGGCCAAGAAAATTAATATTTACACTATTTACATTCATCAGACTGTTGTCCCCATCTTTACTGTCACATTCACGATGTTTCGGCTACTGTACTGTCCGGTCTTCTTCGGGTGATATTTACTGGGATTTGGAACCGAACCCTTTATTTAGTCCAAGGGGCTGGGGTGGGTAGATGGTTCTAATTCCACATGTCATGCCTTTGGATATCTCAGTTTTTAGTTAATTCGTCTTGATATCTCCCAAAGTTTTACTATTCTCCGCTGAGACTGAACTGGGAATTAACACATGGCCCAGTGGATAAAAAGCTTTGGTTGATTGGTCTAAAAAGTAACTTGATTCAAAGAGTTATGAGTTCAATCCCTGGCCTCAGCAGAGAGAACAAAAACTTGGAGTTATCAAGGTGAATTAACTAAAACTGAGATATCCCCCCAAAAATAGGCATGGCGCGTGGAATTAGAATAATCTACCCACATCCACCTCGTGGACTAAATAAAGAATTCTGTTCGAAATCCCAACAAATATCATCCAAAGAAGGCCGTATCGTACAATGGCCGAAACGTCGTAAATGTGACACTAAAGATGGGGACAACAGTCTGAACAGTGTAAATATCAATTTTCTTACACCTTGGGAGACTGCCCTTCTGTTGCTAATTTTTCAAAATCCCAACAAATATCACCGAAGCGTAAATCTGTCCAAACGTCGTGAACGTAAAAGCAAAGATGAATACAACAAAGATTTTATTATAATTTTAATTATGGTCCAAAAGTGGACTATAGGCAGAGGTTTTTCAAAATAACTTCAGTCTGGATTGATGGGGTTTTTTTGTCAGATTGTCAGATCAGAATGGCAGTAAACAGACAGCTCTGAAGCGGATTTTCTGCAACAATTGATTTTGCCAGCCAACTCACTTAATTTAAGCCCAACTAATGAATACGAGTACTTGGATTAAAGACCTCCATTTGTAAGGTTGTCAGACCACATCACATCACCCAGAACGCGAGAAGTTTAATTCATGAAAAATTAAATTCTCATAACACCTTTGATTATATAAAAAAAATACGTGTTGAAACTTGACTAATGCATGGAATAATAATGCAACACAAAATGTACTTAGAACAAAATGTATTGAAACAAGAAAGTGTACACAATATTTACATATAGTCTTTTGTATATTCCTGGGAAGACCGTTCCTGGAGAATGTGTTGACTTAGTCGCAGTCGGGCAGAGTCTCTGGATTGAATCTCTTGATTCCTCCCCTCTCTTCCAGGTACCAACCATATTTATATGGTCGTTACTCCACTATGCAAATTAGGTGGATCCTACCACAACAATACGAAAGCACATATTCCTTATATATCACTTATGTACGAACTCAGTTTCAATAAAAAATCTCTTTACTCTGTACCCTCATAAATCACCAGATTTTAATCATTTCAACAAATACGCCATGCAAAACCCCTAAAAACATAAAAAGAACATAAAAATAAACAAACAAAAAAGCAACCTGTCTTTTTAACTATCAAAGTGAATCTCCTAATCGATACAAGATATTAAACATAAAAAAAACCCCTTACCAACCGTGCTAAATTAATTTATTCTTCTACACTACGGCAATATTCTTTAAAAATATCCGATATTAAACAAATATTTGGTAATAATGACTTTCCCGATCACATAGTTGCTTAGCAAGTAAAATTATTTGATCATTACTAGGAATATCGATCCATATTGGGTACATTATACAAAATTCGACAGTAACATAACAAAGATTAATATATCGTTACATCAGTCCTTTAATACTTTATTTCTTTAGCTTGCAAAAACAACAAAAAAAAGTACAACCAATATTATCTCCTGCTTTTCTTAACTATAAAAGAGGACGCCCTTATCGATACAAGATGGCAGCCAGGAACAAACCTTATCAACTGTAGTAAACTGGTCTCTGCCACTACAACATTATTCTGCAAAGAATTATCCAATATTAAAGAAACACTTAGTAATAATGTCTTTTCTAATTACAACTTTATTATCTCTTTATCAATAATAATTATCAAAACTTGATAAGCTCAAAATGTGAAAAACACACGAATATTAATTCAAGTCTCGTTAACTACCCAAGAGAATGCCTTTATCTATACAAGATGGCAGTCATAAAAAAAAAACATGTTAAATTAATCTTTTCATCTACATCTACAGAGAAATATCCAACATTAAACAAACAGATAATAATGGCTTTTCCAATTACATCGTCGATGAACAAATACACTTATTTTTACGGACAACTAATCAAAAAGACATACATCATAAACCAGATTTAAATCACAATAAAAATTACATTGTCAATGAACAAATACAATTATTTTTACGGACAATTAATCAAAACGACATACATCATAAACCCGATTTAAATCATTTACTTTAAGTCATTTTATTGAACCAGATGCACATCAGTTACATAAAAGAGGAAAAAGCGATTTAAAATCCATAGATACATAACTCCAGTAGGTAGTAAAAGGAAAGCATATATATATATCATATGATTCAGGACGTAAATCTAATGCAGAAGATTCCGAAATTAGTACACATTCAATACATTATCGTCTTAATAATGTATTTTCCTTCTTAATCAGAACAGCATTCTTTAAGTCGAACTTAAGGTCAAACGTAAACGAAAAATAAGTTTTACGAATGGTTTTTAAAAGATCCCTCTTATGTTAATATAATGTTTTATTTAAATTTATAGATGTCTCACTGTCATGGTGCCTACCTTGACCGACGGAATGAACTCTTCTGGACGATGTATATATTACGCCTCTCAAGAGAGACGAACGGATTTGGTATTGGGATTGAGACGGTATTGAATCGAGTCGAGCTGATAGCAGTCACGCCAAACCAGTCGGACAGTCTTACTAGCACTTTTATTTCTTGTATTATTTCTTGTGTGACATATTCTTTGTTATTTCTACTGTTGTGTTTCGTGTTGTTGTTCCATGGTCCTAACCTTGGACCATATCACTCACTAAGGTAGAAGAAGAATAAACATATTAAAAGTTATTCATATTAAGTGCACAGTACTTCAATGAGCAATTGATTTGTTTGAATGACACGGTTGGGAGAGAAAAATATGTCTTTGCAAGGACGTTGAGAGTTGAATTTACACCGTCGTAAAGTTGCAGTTATCCACAGAGAGATGGTTCTTAAATCTGTTGCCATATATAGACTGGAGCTAGTCAGTCTTCATTTTCCAGCCTTCACTTTCCAGTCTCGATAGAGTTCAGAAACATGTCCGCGTCTTTGTGGCGTTGAATTATTTTCAATCCTACAACTCCTTTCCCACAGACGAAATGTAGGCTTCTTACTGTTCTGTTGCTGTTTCCATAGAAAACGTCCAGACGAACAACATTCCTTAGTTCCACCAGTTCAGCCTTCATAATTAAGACCCGCCATGCTATGCACATTGTAGCAAACCACCGTCGTCACCTTCGTATTCCATTGGTGATTCCTCGCGAATCGACTTCCAAGAAGATCACTATAATCCTGCTCGAGTGTAGAGTTAACTGTTATCTTCCCCATATACCGCCATAAAGTGTCCCTCTTACTTTGTAACCCTCAGACTCAAGTGCCTCTCGGACGTTGTACACGCTAAACATCACTATAAAAAAACAGTATCTAATCCTCACGTGGATATTCGAAGGTGCCTCACTTGTAACCCAGAAAGTTAAGTTTAGCAGAGAACTACGTGTAATGGTGAAAATGAACGTTAAATGATTAGTTATCTCCCTTGTCTTTTTAGCTAACAATAATTAGTTATCTCCCTTGCCTTTTCATTTCATCGCTTATCAATCTGTCTTTAATTTTTTGTTTTTTAATGTATTTTTTTTTGCACATGCGATTATCACGGGCGCATCACGAGCTAAAATTTCCATGTCACATATATATATTATGATATTTTAAAAAATTAGAGTTGTGATAAGACATGTGAAACAACGGGAGGCAACAAGAAACAAAAAGAAGCGTTGCTACCAGTAACTAAACGTTAATCTTGAAAATAACAGTAACAGGAAAACTGCCCTCGGACAATTGCCTCCATAGGACAACTACCCCCGGACAATTGCCATCATTGATAGAAAATTCAGTAAAAATTCAACTAAAATTGCAAATTATTGGCTATCATCACAAAAAATTCCAACACATAGTGGTTCTCGATATCTTGTACGATAGTTGTCATTCTAATTGTAGAATCTTGATATTTATGAATATGAAAAGACATCATTACATCTGCCTCTTTATGATTAGGTGGTACTGGATGTCCTACAAGCATTTGATTAATGGAGACGCTGGCCAGTGCCTGCTCCTTCTTCAACACTTCAAGAACTTTTCTATTGGGGCAATTTTCCAGTGGTCAGTTTAAACAAAAATATTTCGAACCAAAAATAACAATACGATGAAGCTATCATTTTGTTTTGCAATTTTGTAACTTAACTATATTGAATATATTTAATTTAATATAAAATACTCTAATAAATGAATAGCAGTAACATTGACTTATCGAATTAATCACCACTCATCTGCGGAGAGGCATGTGTGATTAGCATAAATTTAACGTCACGAAAACTTGAATCGGCATTCAGAATTCAAAACTGGATCGAATCTGTTTAGTTTATTTTGTACCAGTGCCCATAGAGAGAAGCATGGATCCATACCGTTCCTTTGCCTTGTCTGCTAGCCAGTTTAAGAGAATTCGTAATCCTAAACTGGATCTTGCATCCTCTCTAAGACCTCGTCGTTGCTCACATGCTCGGTCCATAATATTCTTAGCATCCTTCTATAGAACCACATCTCCGTCGCCTTGAGTTTCTATTTCATGTTGCCGTAAAGAAAGGCAGATGTCACATAACAGCTCAGTATTCTTTTCTTTGTTACCAAAGAAATCCTCCTGTCTCGCAATACTCTGCCCAGCTTTTGGAATGTGTCCTTGGCCATCCCTATACGTCTATGGATCTCAGTGTCGCATTTACCGTCCTTTGGCAAGACGCCTCCCAGATATTTAAACTTCCGCGTCTACTTGATTCTAGTGTTCCCAACATTCAAATCGCATTTCGGGCTGCCGTATCTAAATTTCCTTTTTTTTTCCATTTTCTCTAAAAAATTATTGTCATTGCTCACTTGTTCTGCCTCTGGTAATCTCAGGATTTTTGGTAGAACTACAATTCTTTTGCTTCAAGGTTCTTCATTTGCGACGAGACTGTCCAGCGTTCATTGTCATAGAGGAACAATGATATTCAGTAGTCTTTTATTTTTTTCTAACGAAATTTTATAACACCTTGTCAATCTCGTAGATTATGTAACAAACAATGATTGAAAAACAAACAGTAAACAATTTTCAACAAGCACTAAAAAAATAGTCAAAAACGAAATAAAATTCATCAAACATTTTTTTCAGAAAGAAGAAAAGACATAAAAATATTTATATGGTCGTTTTTTGCACATGTTAAATTTAATCAGACAAACGGAATCTTTACATAGGTTTCGATGGAGAGTCTCATTTTTTCAACCAGCGCTTATCGCACATTCTTATGCAATTCTTGATTACTTTCGGCGAAAATTTCTGGACAGTACTGACATTAGCCATTTCAACAACCGTTCGTCTTATCTGATGTCTTATACAGCGACGCAAACACTTGCGGAATGATTTGTGCTGTTTATGATGACCTGAAGAAAATATGTTAAAATTTGTTTCAAAAGAATTTTTAACAATAGACATCGAGTATTTCTTTTTAGAAAATTCATCCCAAACAAGGCGCTAATGCCACTAAGACGCAAGGGGCTATTATTGAGAGTGAAAGAGAATGAGAATAATTTAGAAGGAGCCGGGAAACAATCGTAAATAAGAAGCAAGGGATAAACCTTTATTCATGTTCAAAAGACCTGGGAGCTCTCTGAACCGGGCGATAGGCGAATATATCTAATCCTACTGAAGAAAAAGAACGAGACAGGAAGCGAACTTCAGAACACAACTCTGAACAACGAGGCAGGAAGCGAACTTCATTGCTCTAAGAACACAACTCTGAACAACGAAGTAAGTAAATTTCTTTTTTACAGACACAATCATCAGAAAATTACTTAAATTAAACACTCTTTCAGCAATTATCCTTGAACATTCTCTCTGAAAAAGGTTTCCAATAAAATAAACCTTTATATCTCATTCTTTTGTTTGTCTGTCACTTCAGACTAACTCAGCACAAGACCGTCTCAACCTCAAATGCAACTAAAAACAACAGATGTAATGAGATGGGCTCTTTTGGCTTTCTGTGATAGAAATTATCTAACCCTCTCACACCCCGTATTTAAAGATGACAACCTGTTGCTACATATAGGAATTCCTCCTGCGTTGGCGATAGATAACCTTACTTTGTTTAACGAGTGGCGACGTAGTCTGCACATCCGTTGTTCACTGCACATGTGATGTCATCCAAGGTCGGCTGTGTTTGCATATACACCCAACTAGCTATGTTCACAGATTTGTTCCATTAGACGTGATGGTATTCAAAAAGAAAGAACGATAAATACTTTTTAATACACTGGTTGGGAAATAGCAACAATACAAATTCCCACTAAAGCTCTTATCTTTTCCATGGGCTTCGATGGTTGACTACTATCACCCTAACTCCTCGCTTGTTCCTTCCTCACTGGCCGCTGGAGGTTGCTCACTGGCTGCTCATCTACATATTTACCGACTTTCTGTCACTCTCTGCTTATATGGATACTGGCTGGAGTCCGAACTACCCTCACACGCCCCTCTGTGGAACAAGGAACATGGGACAATCCATTCGGCATTTTGGGTGGTCAACTTCTTCAAAAGACTACTTTTATGATTATCTAAAATCATTGACAAAATTTTATGTTTGCCAATTCAAATGCGGACTGTAGACAGAAATCCAGAAAACTCTGATACTTAAGTCGACTCAAGGATGGCTTAGTGACGAATTTCCTAAAAAACTCAGATAATTAAGTGTACTAAAAAAAGAAAAAGGAATTTATCTACTTATATCCTAAGGATGTTTGAGAAATCGTATTGTTACAAACGTTAAATGGTCTTTATAAGCGTTTAGCTTTAATTTCATTCAAAAAGATACCTCATGATTGTATATCATATACTAAGATTGTATCGAATTTTTCTTTACTGATAGTAATATAGAAAACTGTTAACTATTTACGCGATATTAAAGTAAATTAAAGTAGTAAAGAAAATTAGGAAACCAGTCATTTCGATACTGAAAGGTTAAAACCAAGATAGTTGCAAGTTTATTGTGAAGCTACTGTAAATTAACGAAAATTTTAAAATGGTTTACGAAATTTCTTGTTGGAGAATTTTTATTGTATGATGTTTCCCATTCGAGTAAATAACGTTAAAACGAAGAATTTGAGAGAGTTTAAATTTACTGCGGCACATTTCAACACACAGACCCAAAATATATACAAATCAAGAATTGAAAAAATTTCTGATCAACTCTGTAATGCTAATCGTTTTGATGTGCGATTTCCACATACATTATAAAATTAATAAACAAAATTAAAACAAGGCCATATTTAACTATTCTGTTTTCGAAAGAAATTGTGAGGGCCGATGAAAAGTAGATCTTGGTAACAACATGGAATAAAAAAATATCTTTGGAGAAGTGAATACCAATAGATGGACTTTATTAAAATATATATATATATATATCCTACTTTGTATGTGACAGTATTTTAGGTGAATCTTTTGTTATGTGTTTCTTCCGGAGAACCAAATGAATGACTCAGAAAAGTACTCGACAAAAAGTGCCTGTAATTAATCAAATAAAAAGTACCATATTTCATTTATTCTGGTTTTTAGGAAAAATCCTTTGACCATTTAGTATCCATTTTTCTAGTACATTCTCCCGTGCACACATACTTATATCTATAATTTATATGTGCTCTTTTTCAGTAGTTTCGCTTTCTACGGTTTTGTACTTCAGGCAACACCCAAAATAAACAATTAAATTTAATGAAGAATTGCTTCATAGATAGATAAATAGATAGATCGACTGAGAAAGCAAGAAAAGTGATAGATAGATAGATAGATAGATACATATGTGGCACTATTAAGAAGGCGCTGGTAAATTGGAAAAAACGGCTTTCAAAATAAACTGGAAACAAGAAACAAAAACGATGTTTTTCGATAGACTGAAAGTATACGGAAAACAAGAAAAACGCTATTTTTCGATAGACTGAAAGTATACTGATAATAAATTTTGGAGGAATGAGGGCGGAAATTGTTTGTTTTCTTTTCTCTCCCCACCTCGGGGTTGAAAGATTTTCTTAAGTAATTTTCTTAAGGCCCACTCGACCCGCGAGAGAATAGCTTACATTTTAACGACTTCAAGTACCAACGACAGCTAAAACGAGTCTTTAGCCAAAAATTCGGTCAGTTGATAAAGACTTGGATCTTAAAAGACAGAAATGAAATCGTGGTTATATTTTTTTGTGTTCGTCTGCCTAAGACGCGATAAAAATTTATTAAAACAAAAGGAAGTGTCTCTTTGTGTCACTTGTTGACCAAAGAGCTGGAGGGGAAGGCGACAGATGACAGAATCCAGATGTAACCGACCACCAGAGGGATGATTAGAATTCCCCGCTGATGGAGAAACGGGTGATAATTAACCATTTGGGCTAGACCATGTCTAGCCTCTGAGAACAGGCTTGATCGGGAGACGGGGAGAGAGATGTAGGCACAGGTAGAATTTCACGGAAGACTCAGAAAGAGAGAGAGAGAGAGAGAGAGAGAGAGAGGAGAGGGAGAGAAGAATCGCCTTTACATAATATTTCTGCCTTTCACCCTAATCTTTATTCGGTAAAAATTTCATTGCTAATCATGCATTAATTTTAAAAGTAATACACATATTTATGTCTTTGTTGTTTCCGTTCCTTATATTATGGCCGCTACTGTATATGAAAAAGAAGCAACATTTTTATTGCAAAAGTTTCATATTTTCAAATTCGAAGTTACGTAATTTACTCACTCGTGGTCGGATGTGAAGCCACCAAATTCGCAAAAGCTGCTATGACCAACACAGTTGCCATGATAACAAGAATTAACCGTGAGGTGTTCATGTTTATTTCTTCGTCGAATTTCTGAAGATCCTGTCGCAGCAATAAAGAAAAATAATTTACAATCGTAGAACCGAGATGATTTAAAATCTACCTGAAATGGAGCACATAAAGGGTTTAAAAAAAAAAAAAAAAAAAAAAAAAAAAACCCCAGTAATCTCCCTTTAAGCTTTATATAAAAAATTAAAATTCACAACTTTAAAGTAATTTTTTTTTATATCTATCTATATAAGCGCAGTATACTTGTATCCATCCGTCCGTCCGATTTTTGATCTCGACGAACCTGGCGTAACGCGATTAAGAATGAAATAAATAATTCATTTAAAGTTAAATTTAAATATCGAACAGCGTGAAAGGTTTTAAAAATTAATTCGTTATTATTTAATTCCGCTTATCATCACAATTGCAATTGATATTTTAACTGTAATTGAAACTTAAGCGAGGCACCGTACGTTATTCATATGTTTGTTTTTTTTTCTTTTTCTAGCACGCGTGCTGTGACGTATTCGAAATATTACATAGTTAGGGTTCTTTAATGTATTTTAAGAGTGACTTTATGTGAAAGGAGCATAAAGAATGATGGTTTTAAAAGAAAATAAAAATTGCGCGTAAAATGAATGTAAACAAACTACGGAGATTGGTTGCGTATACGAAGAAAGATTGTGCCGAATTAAGGTGTCGAATAAAGATAAAATAATTTTCTAATTTCTAAATTCTTATGACGTTTACGTACATAGGACGCTGAAGGTAAAAGGCTGAAGGCCCAAAAGCCATCAGCAGGAGCTACCCTAAAGTCCGCTCGAACATCTTCTAGGTTATTATATATATATATATATATATATATATATATATATATAAATTCTGTTTGTTTTAGATGCCAAATATATTTTTCAAAATTATAAACTGTAATTCTCGTATAATATTGCACTGCGTCAACATTGCGGTAACCAGATATTTTTTATTAAACTTAAAATTACGTAACGGTTAGTCAATACACAGCACTTGAAGATTGCGTTGTGCACGAAACACCGAGTCGTGCTACTTGTGAAGGATAATATGTAAATTATTTTTTTGATATATATATATATATATATATATATATATATATATAAAAATATAGACCATTTAATTAAAAAATTATTTACTATAAAAAATTATATCTAAAAAAATATATATATAAATAGAATATATATATGTGTGTGTGTGTGTGTGTGTATAAAAACCTCAATACATCATTAGAGAGTTGGGTAATAATTTATTTCAGACAGACAACTTCCTCATTAGACCGGAGTTATAAAATGGTTAAAATCAACCAGGCAATTTATTAAAAATTACAAGATTTGATCTAGAGATGAGAGGAAGTGGGGAGAAGAAAAAAAAAAAAGTATCAACCGAACAAGCAGGGCTGATAGAGGGAAGACATCTTGTTTCCTGTTTAGTCTTCTCATTATTTTTCACTCCCAGAAGCCCTTTGTATCTTAGTGACATTATCGTCCTAGTTGGGGTGAATTGATTAGAGAGTTCTCTCTCTCTCTCTATATATATATATATATATATATATATATATATATTATAATAATAGGAGTAGATAGGTCCGCGTATTGTCCGGTTCATACTCCATTCTCGTCTTTTGAACAGGACTTCAGGTTAATTCCTTGTTTCTCATTCTCTTTCACACCTATAACACTCCATGATTAATATATATATATATATATATATATATATATATATATATATATAATTATATATATTTATTTAATATTTATATGCATATGTATACGTGTGCGTACATAAGATATAAAAATTACAAAACATTTTATTGTTTTAAAAGTTCATATCCATATTCTGAAATGAATTATATATATATATATATATATATATATATATATATATATATATATATAAATTTAAACCCGAAAAATAGATCGTAACCCCGCACACAAAAACACACACAACATGCATTCAATGGTGACCAAATATAGAGTGATCAGGTCGCTCACATACATGGACGCTGCCTCATATACAGGAGACACGAGGTTTATATATATATATGTATGTATACATATTTATGTATGTATATGAGGATGTTGACAACTTAAGAAGTACGTGTGTGTGCGTGCGTGTGTGCTGTTTCCATGTAGCTTAGGAAATATGTGTGTGTATATATGTGTGTGTACATCAGTACACACACAGACACACACACACATATATTGGGATAGATAGTGTGTGCGTATGTGTGTGTATGCGTGTATTGTACAAATAAATTTACGAATTCCTCGTAGTAAGAAGTATTATATGTATGGAGGGAAATATACGCACGCATATATACACGCATGCTGACAGAAACACACCAAAATGGAAACAGATCCAAGAACACATAGGGGTCAGTAAAACATTAAAACATAAAATGCCGATAACTAATTTATCATCTCGCTGGACCAACCTTAATTGTTTTATGACCCTTCGCGCAGAACTCTTCATTGCCAATTCAAGAAAGAAATTCGGATTAAAAACACACAAACAGAAAATGTCTCATATCGAGAATATTTAACATTGAACATGAGGAAAAATTAATTATTTTTTAATAATATGGAAATCTCCACTTTTACCTGAAGACGGTCATGACCAGAAACACGTGTCGTAAAATTATGTAAAACAAAGCATAATATTTTTTCTAAATAAATCCACATTACAACCAAAAACGTTTGCGGCACCTCTCTTCTCTTCTTTTTAATATACATACTTTTCTCTCGTTGGAACCACTACATTATATTTCTGCATTTTTGCATTTAACTATTTTATCTATCTATCTATCTATCTATCTCAACATGGGATGTAGTAAATAATAAAGACTTGCTTACCTTGGAGATTTTTGCAACACAACTTCTCTCTCTTCTGGATACAATCAAAATGTGGAAACGTACAATGTTTTTAACGATATATTTTAGTTATCGATTCAGTAGTCTCTAGATGGCATGTGGAAAATAGCTTTATTTTTTTGAAAACTAAAATAAATATATCCAAATACTCGACAGCTGTAATTTACAATCAATTGATCCATTCCAAACCAATAAAAAAAAATAATCACTTCATTTCTTGAACGTTTGCTCGTTAAGCAAATTTAATGCAATTCTTGGTGTAGTTATTTTTTTTTGAATTGACAGATAACTGTCATAATATCTTACCGCCAGTCACTGGTACTGAATTTTGGCCGATAGAGCAATCAAATATCCGGAAATGAGATTAGGAAGATTGTGCTGCACCAGTATTCCAAATCGGGTAGATATATTTTGAGAATCATTCGAATTGTGAACATTTTGTTTACATACACTCGAACACCAATCACTGGCAACTGTGGGAAAACTAAATATATTTCAGCAATTGCATTTAATATGCATATTATATTTTTCTACAAATATTTTCATGGCAACTGCTCTTACGAGATTTTTTTCCTGCCACGACCATATGAATTTAAACGTGTTACAATATTGTCATCTAGGTCCCATCCGTTTACTGTTGAAACCACCACTTCTACTCCAACAGTTTCTTTTCTTGAACTTCCCACCTGTGGAATTCCCTTCCGTTTACTTGCTTCTCTGATAGCTACAATTTAAATGCAACGTGAATCGCTATCTTCTACCTTCTTGAATCTCGCTCATCTTTTGTCTTTTCCTCTATCTTCCCCAATAATCAGTTTTTTTCTCTCGATTCCACTCTCTGTAAACCTCTGCGTACTAGTGGCATTCTTACCTTGGTTTAGGGCAGACATGTCCAAAGTTCGGACCGGAGGGCCAATTACGGCACGCGGTCAAATTTCATATGGCCCTCATAATCTGTCATAGAATATGTCACAAACTGCCAGTATTGTCAATCAAAGTGTGAAAAGTACACACCTAAGAAATTAAATTTCATGTTTTAACAAAAGATGGAGTAGCACTGTGTGGTCGCCTTCTGGAGGTGTGACCCTGACCTTGGCCTTTTCCATCCAATTTCTAAAATCACCACCTTTTAATCAGACCTGGCCTACATACTGCAGTCCAGATCCCAGTATCACCCTTCACATCAGTGCAGTCAAGTTATTTGTTTTGGTCATCTGAGATGAATAAATTCTAAAATCTTAGTGAATTAAATTTGTTTTGTGTTGTTCAAAATCAATTATAAATATATTTGAACACTTGGATTTGTGTCACTTTATGTTTTCTACTTCTTAATAAGATGAATGTTTGTATCATGTTCCTATTCATATGTTTTTAACTTTAAACTTGACAGACAACATTAATTATTAATAATATGTAATGTTTAAGAATTGCCTGCGGTATATTACAGCTCCCTAGAAGTACTTTTTTCTCAAACATATTTTAATTCATCTTATATGGGCTTCAGATATGGCAGGCTGAGTGATTTTGCTAAGACCTGTTTAAATTTATTAGTCATCCATGTAAAGAAATGAAAATATACCCCTTGCAATAAAATTTTCATAAGATAGTTCATTTGAATTTAATTTTAATGGTTCAAAGAATGCCAAGCAGAATGGTTGGCCTTCATGCATATTCACCTCATCAAATCTGGCCCTCTTTGAAAATAGTTTGAGTACCACTGGTTTAATGCAATTGTTGCTATAATTTTTGTTTCGAATTGACAGATAACTGTCATGATATCTTACCGCCAGTCACTGACACTGAATTTTGGCCGACAGAGACATCAAATGTCGGGAAATGAGATTAGAAGAAGGAATTTATTGATAAATAAGGAGGAAACAGACAATTCATGCCTTTTATTTCAGCGTACCCTAATCTTCTGTTATATTTCTTAATTATGTTTTTTCCTTGTCTCGAGTACGTTTAATGACATGCTGCAGTCAAAGAAATGATAGCCCTATACTTTCATTTCTGGACTTGTAAACAACCCGTGAAGAATAGTACCTGAAGAATCCTAGACTTTGTGATGCTGCTTCAGTTTCAGCAGCGAATAGCCATGTTCTTAAATAGTCAGATCGGATCTTCATATAGATGTCATGCATGGCGCCAAACAAGTTCTGAAATGTCTAAACTGTCAACTGTATACAACCGCTTTCTAAGGTCAATTGTTAAAAAAGTCTTTAAGGATAGGAAACAACGATAATACTTTTTTGAACATTGTGAACTGTCGCTACAGATTTGCAAGCAAAGAACTGTAGCAAATAGCAGAAACCATATCAATTGAAGACTGCCAACAGCAGTAACTACTAAACCGAATAGTTATGAAGTGAAACACGCTAAGGTTATGTACTATACAATAAACGTCAATGGTAACTAAGTTACTGAAATGTTTAAATATTTAAATATATATATATATATATATATATATATATATATATATATATATATATATATATATATGTGTGTGTGTGTGTGTGTGTGTTGGTCGTACCATGAGTAGGTTGTCTCGAAGGTTGTGTTTTCATTTGAATGATTCATCAAACATCTCTCAGCATTTACAACAGCATGCTTGTCCACATTCACAATTTAGGAAAATTCTCGTCAAAAATATATCTATAAGTTTTCATGAAAATAATAAACATGAGGTAAAAATATTTGAAGCTAGCTATATTCAAAAAATCAAACAAACCTTTAATAAAATTAATTATGAATACTGTTTTAAAATGTTTGCAGTAGATAGTTTAAAATATCTAAGGTATAATTGATAGTTTTAAAGAGTTGTTTTTTTTTTTTTTTTTTTAATATTTAGACATTTCAATAACTCAATTAACAGTTACCCCCTTGACGTTTACATCATAGAATTTAAAAATCGTATAGTACAAAACCTTAACGTTTTTTACTTCACTAGTAAAAATTTAATTTTCAGGTGAACACAACAATTTTGTCTTAGAAAAATGAACATATCAATTTTTTGTTTTAGAAAAAACAACACCCTGATGATGACATTATGCTAATGTCGAAAGTACGCGGATTAAAATGAATGTGCATCAACGTGGTAATTTTCTTGTTCTTAATTATTAGAGGATACTATTAAAAATAAGTATACAAAACATATCTAAATTATTTAATGAAAACATGCTGCGAAAATACATGCGCTGTCTCTGTCTGTCTGTCTGTCTGTCTCTCTCTCTCTCTCTATATATATATATATATATATATATAGTGCTCTGTATCGAATCAGTATATACCAGAGAATTTGCCAAGGAGCTTCCAAATTCTGAGTGGATCCGTAGACTCGTTCTCAAACTTGTCACATTCCCCTAAATTCATCCCCTAGAATACATACCCCATTTGCACTGCTTTGGATTAGATAAGATCAACATTTTTTTTCCAAATAGATTATTTCAATTCAAGTAAAATTTGAATCTGATAAGAAATAATTGCGAAACAATACAAAGTTTGTGAAGCTGTAAAATATTATTTTTTCTTTTCAGTACCTCGAATAATGAATAAAAAAATATTGGGTTTACTTGTTGTCGCGGCGATATTTGTGACACTATTTGTGAGTGGTGAGGCCAGGCGCAATAGTTGAGGCCAAAGAAATAGGATGACAGAAGGCAGAAGAGAACCTGAAGGAGAAGAGAGAAATCGCAAAGTCAAGGAAAATTGCAGAGTTTAGTGGTACAAGTCTTACTAATTAACCCATAGCTAAGAAAAGAAGACGTGGGTGCATACCTTTCCCAGGAGTATTTGCGCGTAAGTGAATATAACAAAATCGACATGAATTGGAATTCTGCTGCCTGATTAACAATTCTGAACCATTATACGTTGCGCACATCGAAGCTTACAGCACTTGGTATTACCCAAGCGGTCACCCATCTAAGTACAAACCAGGACCGACGTTACTTAACTTCGGTGATCGTATAATAAACGGTGTTTTACCGTGTTGTGGTCGTAAGCCGGGAGGAGGCGAAGATTATAAGAACAAGAAAGATAGATAACAATTGATCCATGATTGACGGGTTTAGGATTGTAGTTTTAGGAAAACATTCACGCCAGAGTAATTCACAAAGTAGCAGTTCTTGTAAAAAAAATATTTTCTTACATTTGGAATATGGAGGAAATTAGGATGAAGTAGCATAGCTTATCCTAGCTATAAAGGTGGAACTAAAGAATTTCCATTGAACTAGCAATAGAATAGTGATGGGCTTGCAATGGTGCGTTTATGGAAAAGAAACTGCAGAGTGTAGAATAAGTCTTCGCTCACAGGACTGTGTAAATGCCCTAGCTGTAAAGGTCTGAATTGGTGGAACAAAAGAATGGAGTTCATCTAAATATTTACCATGGAATGTTTTTTGTACGATAACAATTTATAACTTGGAAATAAATTTGGGAATAATCGAAATTAATTGCTAAATCTAGCGAAAGTCACCCATGAAATAAAAATAGTTGTCGGGAAGTCAGGACCTACGTACAAGGAATTGTCTTTAAATTAAGTTGCGGTAGAAGAACTTTTAAAAGGTAAGCTTTAAATATTAATACAATACTTAAATGCAGGGATCAATTTTGAGTTCTTCTGTAGTTTATTGGTGCCTATCGCATCTACTGATCCCTATCTATTCCGGGACGACTTGTTGCGGTTAACCATGGCCCCTGTCACTTTTTCGTACCGATCAAGCGCCTTCAGTACCGACTCAATGTCGCTGCGGGACGACACGAATGTAACGATCGGAACCTCGACGGATCTCTTCCTTGCTCAAACTTTCGGTAAAAACTGTTATTTTTATTTCATGGGTGACTTTCACTGGATTTCGCAATTAATTTCGATTATTCCCAAATTTATTTCCCAGTTATAAAAATTGTTATCGTACAAAAAATTCGACGCAAAAAATTACGTACAAAAAATTGCCGAAAACAATTTCAGTAATGTGACATAGAAAGAGAGAACCCCCCAACCCACCACCCCGAGGTGGATTTAGTAATCAACAGTGCTAAAGAATTAGGATGAAGTTGCTAATTACTTGGGTAGAAGGGATTCCGGAGTAATTCCAGAAATAAGTTAATTTTTTGTCTCTCTCTTGTTTTTTTTCTCTTAATAATTGTTTGTGGGGTTGAGTTATTAGTTAATTAAATGTAATAATTCCAGAGTGATTAAGAGACAGATTCGTTAAAGTAAAGTTTGTGATAAATGGCGAATTGCACTTTTGAGTGGTCTGAATGGCGGAATTCAACCAGACGGGATAAGTGGTTTTGGCAAAACTTAAGTATAGACGTTGTCTGCGGAAGACTCAGCAGGAGGTCCGAATCTGATTTTAGTATCTCTTGAAAACTGGGTTCCCGCTGAGTTTCGGGGACCAGAAAAGCTTGCATGGTGGTCAAAGGCGATTTGCATATTAAAATTTAGGGGCGGTGACTAAAGATGGTTTAGCTCCACCTCTCTCTATATAAGCTGCCCGCACGCTTGAGTTAGTCAGATCGTAGATCCGGGGAAGAGACGGCTTGTTGGAATTTGCTGGTCCGGTTGGTTGGTTGTCACTTGCCCAAGAGGTCCGATCCGAACCCAGAAATAGAAACAGACCCTGTATGAAACCAGTTAATGTTGCCAACAAAGCTGAGAAACGAAACTGCTATAATTACACGCTCAGACTAAGATCCCCGAATTACTTCCATTAGATCAGCCGAAATTGTTTAGGCAGAAATTTTCCTACTCTGTCACTTCCGACCCCAAACGAGTGAACCTCGTTACGACATTTTGTACTCGTTTAAATTTCTCGGTAGTGACATAAAAACAGTGGCTTAAAAAGGGCTCTTCGTACAGGAACCGAAAGAGTTGCTTATTTTTTCTTTTTCATGATTTTGCGGCTACGACAAGAAACATTTTTTTTGCATGAATAGTGATTTCCTTTCAGCGTAATACCCAGCCATTTCCTCCCCTTCCCACGGGACCGTTCTGGGGAGACCGATAGACAGCTGTTCGGATCAAGAATTCATAACGTGGCGAATAGTGGTGGTTCCTTCAGTTCACCGCGGGTGGTGGGATCGGGTAGATTCCTTTTTCGGTCAGAACTACCGGGGTGACAGGACATAGCTGCAACAGGTAGGGTTTATTACGTTAGAGGAATGAAAACTTAAGAATCCAAAATTTCAGGATTGTGAGTCTGGGTCCGGTTTGGAATATTTTTTAATTTGCTCGCAATGTCGGCCTGATTCCGAAATTATATGATATGTTGGGCTACGGCCTCTATGACATTACTCGTCCTCAACCATCCCCTAAATCTCTCACGTGATGACTCCAAGTTGCTTCATCTGGCGGGCTACTTGGTTGGTGTTAATACGGCACGGAAGTGCTCCTCAGATGAACTACAACGGCCACATATTCGTGACCAAGGCGAACTACCTAGTCTTTGGTCCAACCTGGAGATGGATGGGCTCCGTCTAGTTAAACACCCAAGACACGCCACATGATGAGCACACCAAGAAACCATTCGACGAGATCAAGGCTCTGGTACACGACCGCAACAGATGGAAGAGACTGTTGGACAGATCAGGACGTCAGCGGCCCAACGACTCTTTCCGGGTTTAAGGGCGAAAACCAAAGCCGTATATAGTACAAAGCCAGGCTGCTTCCAAAATCAACTTTTGAATTCGAGATTTTTACCTAGATTAGTTACAGAAGGGTGTCTTCCAAGGGCCAAGAAAATTAATATTTACACTATTTACATTCATCAGACTGTTGTCCCCATCTTTACTGTCACATTCACGATGTTTCGGCTGATGTACTGTCCGGTCTTCTTCGGGTGATATTTACTGGGTTTTGGAACCGAACCCTTTATTTAGTCCAAGGGGGTGGGGTGGGTAGATGGTTCTAATTCCACATGTCATGCCTTTGGATATCTCAGTTTTTAGTTAATTAGTCTTGATATCTCCCAAAGTTTTTCTATTCTCCGCTGAGACTGAACTGGGAATTAACACATGGACCAGTGGATAAAAGCTTTGGTTGATTGGTCTAAAAAGTGACTTAATTCGAAGAGTTATGAGTTCAATCCCTGACCTCAACGGAGAAAACAAAAACTTGGAGTTATCAAGGTGAATTAACTAAAACTGAGATATTCCGCCAAAAAGGCATGGCGCGTGGAATTAGAATAATCTACCCACATCCACCTCGTGGACTACATAAAGAATTCTGTTCGAAATCCCAACAAATATCACCCGAAGAAGACCGTATCGTACAATGGCCGAAACGTCGTAAATGTGACACTAAAGATGGGGACAACAGTCTGAACAATGTAAATATCAATTTTCTTCCCCGTTGGGAGACTGCCCTTATGTTGCTAATTTTTCAAAATCCCAACAAATATTACCGAAGCGTAACTCGGTCCAAAAGTATGGAGTTTTTGTGCTATAGTTTACTTGTCAGGTCAACGAATGGCAGTAAACAGACAGCTCTGAAGCGGATTTTCTGCAACAATTGATTTTGCCAGCCAACTCACTTAATTTTAGCCCAACTAATGAATACGAGTACTCGGATGAAAGACCTCCATTTGTAAGGTTGTCAGACCACATCACATCACCCAGAACGCGAGAAGTTTAATTCATGAAAAATTAGATTCTCTTAACACCTTTGATTATATAAAAAAAACACGAAAGCACATATTCCTTATATATCACTTATGTACGAATTCAGTTTCAATAAAAAATCTCTCTACTCGGTATCCTCATAAATAACCAGATCTTAATCATTTCAAAAAACATGCCATACAAAAACTCTAAAAAACAGGAAAAAAAACCCATAAAAAATAAACAAACAAAAAAGCAACCTTTCTTTTTAACTATCAAAGTGAATCCCCCACTACCGATACAAGATATTAATCATAAAACCCCCTTACCAACCGTGCTAAATTAATTTATTCTTCTACATTACGGCAATATTCTTTAAAAATATCCGATATTAAACAAACATTTCGTAATAATGACTCCCGATCATATAGTTGGTTAGCAAATAAAATTATTTGATCATTACTAGTAATATCGATCCATATTGGGTACATTATACAAAATTCGACATTGACATAACAAAGATTGATATGTCGTTACATCAGTCCTTTAATACTTTATTTCTTTAGCTTGCAAGAAAAAAAAAAAGAAAAAAAAAGAAGTACAACCAATATTATCTCCTGCTTTGTTAACTATAAAAGAGGTCGCCCTTATCGATACAAGATGGCAGCCAGGAACAAACCTTATCAACTGTAGTAAACTGGTCTCTGCCGCTACAAAATTATTCTGCAAAGAATTATCCAATATTAAATAATACAATATTAAAGAAACACTTAGTAATAATGGCTTTTCTAATTACAACTTTATTATCTCTTAATAATAATTATCAAAACTTGATAAGCTCAAAATGTGAAAAACACACGAATATTAATTCAAATCTCATTAACTATCCAAACGAATGCCTTTATCTATACAAGATGGCAGTCATAAAAACAACCATGTTAAATTAATCTTTTTATCTACATCTACAGAGAAATATCCAACATTAAACAAACAGGTAATAATGGCTTTTCCAATTACATCGTCGATGAACAAATACAATTATTTTTACGGACAAGTAATCAAAACGACATACATCATAAACTCGATTTAAATCACAACAAAAATTACTATTAACTCATTTTTATTGCAACCAGATGCACATCAGTTGCATAAAAGTCAAAAAGCCGATTTAAAAATCCATAGATATATAACTCCAGTAGATAGTAAAAGGAAAGGATATATATATATCATATGATTCAGGACGTAAATCTAATGCAGAGGATTCCGAAATTAGTACACAGTCCATATATTATCGTCTTAATAATTTATTTTCCTTGTCAATCAGAACAGCATTCTTTAAGTTGACCTTAAGATCAAACGTAAACGAACAATAAGTTTAACGAATGGTTTTTAAAAGATCCCTCTTACATTAATATAATGTTTTATTTAAATTTATAGATGTCTCACTGTCATGATGCCTACCTAGACCGACGGAATGAACTCTTCCGAACGATGTATATATTACGCCTCTCAAGAGAGACGAACGGATTTGGTATTGGGATGGTATTGAGTAGAGTCGAGCTGATAGCAGTCACGCCAAACCAGTCGGACAGTCTTACTAGCACTTTTACTTCTTGTATTATTTCTTGTGTGACATATTCTTTGTTATTTCTACTGTTGTGTTTCGTGTTGTTCTTCCATGGTCCTAACCTTGGACCATATCACTCACTAAGGTAGAAGAAGAATAAACATTTTAAAAGTTATTCATATTAAGTTCACAGTACTTCAATGAGCAATTGATTTGTTTGAATGACACGGTTGGGAGAGAAAAATATGTCTGTGCAAGGACGTTGAGAGTTGAATTTACCTCGTCGTAAAGTTGCAGTTTTCCCCAGAGCAATGGTTCGTAAAGCTGCTGCCATATATAGACTGGAGCTAGCAAGTCTTCATTTTCCAGCTTTCACTTTCCAGTCTCGATAGAGTTCAGAAACATGTCCGCGTCTTTGTGGGGTTGAATTATTTTCAATCCTACAACTCCTTTTCCACAGACGAAATGTTGTAGGCTTCTTACTGTTCTGTTGCTGTTTCCATGGAAAACGTCCAGACGAACAACATTCCTTAGTTCCATCAGTTCAGCCTTCATAATTAAGACTCGCCATGCTATGCACATTGTAGCAAACCACCGTCGTCACCTTCGTATTCCATTGGTGATTCCCCGCGAATCGACTTTGAAGAAGAAATCAACTATAATTTTGCTTTACGAGTGTAGAGTTTACTGTTATCTTCCCCATATACCCCCATAAAGTGTCCCTCTTACTTTGTAACTCTCAGACTCAAGCGCCTCTCTCCGGACCTTTTTACAAGCTAAACATCATTGTAAAAAATAGTATCTAATCCCTCTAATGGATATTCGAAGGTGCCTCACTTGTAACCCAGAAAGATAAGTTTAGCAGAGATCTACGTGCAATGGTGAAAATGAACGTTAAACGATTAGTTATCTCCCTTGTCTTTTTAGCTAACCATAATTAGTTATCTCCCTTGACTTTTCATTTCATCGTGTATCAATCTGTCTTTAATTTTTTGTTTTTTAATGTATTTTTTTTTTTGCACATGCGATTATTACGGGCGCATCACGAGCTAAAATTTCCATGCCTGTTGTGGTAGGATCCACCTAATTTGCATAGTGGAGTACCGACCATATAAATATGGTTGGTACCGGGAAGACGGGGGAGGAATCAAGAGATTCAATCCAGAGACTCTGCCCGACTGCGACTAAGTTAACACATTCTCCAGGAACGGTCTTCCCAGGAATATACAAGAGACTATATGTAAATATTGTGTACACTTTCTTGTTTCAATACATTTTGTTCTAAGTACATGTTGTGTTGCATTATTATTCCATGCATTAGTCAAGTTTCAACAATGCCACATATATATTATGATATTTTTAAAATTTAGAGTTGTGATAGCACATGAGAAACAACGGGAGGCAACAAGAAACAAAAAGAAGCGTTGCTACCAGTAACTAAACGTTAATCTAAAAAAAAACAGTAACAGGAAAACTGCCCTCGGACAATTGCCTCTATAGGACAACTACCCCCGGACAATTGCCATCATTAATAGAAAATTCAGTAAAAATTCGACTAAAATTGCAAATTATGGGCTATACATCACAAAAAAATTCCAACACAGCGGTTCTCGATGACTTGTACGATATTTGTCATTCTAATTGTCGAATCTTGATAACGTTTCTCCTTAGGTGGTACTGGATGTCTTGCAAGCATTTGATTGATGGTGACGCTGGCCAGTGCCTGCTCCCTCTTCAACACTTCAAGAACTTTTCTATTGGGACAATGTTCCAGTGGTCAGTTTAAACAAAAATATTTCTAACCAAAAATAACAATACGATGGAGCTATCATTTTGTTTTGCAATTTTGTAACTTAACTATATTGAATATATTTAATTTAATATAAAATACTCTAATAAATGAATAGCAGGAGCATTGACTTATTGAATTAATCACCACTCATCTGCGGAGAGGCATGTGTGATTAGCATAAAGTTAACGTCACGAAAACTTGAATCGGCATTCAGAGTTCAAAATTGGATCGAATCTGTTTAGTTTATTTTGTACCAGTGCCCATAGAGAGAAGCATGGCCAGTTTAAGAGAATTCGTAACCCAAAAATGGATCTTGCCAGGAGAAAAATCTAGAAGGAATTAAAATATGATTAAATGATGATAAAACTACTGAAACCATTATAGGCTGACGATAGACTGAAGGACTGATGATGATTGACTATAATCAAATAGCCAATGCTATTAGTATATTCTGTGAAAAAGTGAAGAATATTCTGCTCAATGAACTTGGCATGACGAAGGTTTCTGCTCGGTGGGTGCCACGTCTTCTGACACCTGATCAAAAGCACAGCAGGGTGATCACACCAGGGGAAAATCTGGCATTGTTTGAAGCAGATCCAGCTGGTTCTTTTGTACCAGTGCCCATAGAGAGAAGCATGGATCCATACCGATCCTTTGACTTGCCTGCTGGCCAGTTTAAGAGAATTCGTAACCCTAAAATGGATCTTGCTAGGAGAAAAATCTAGAAGGAATTAAAATATGATTAAATGATGATAAAACTACTGAAATCATTATAGGCTGACGATAGACTGAAGGACTGATGCGAGAGCTGTAAATTCTTAACGGCATTAATTTCAACTCTTCTTATTAAAAAATGTATTTTTTCTTTCCAGGTAAACTGACATCAGACTGTTCAAAGAAGACTAAAATTTGGTATCGTGCTTTTATCAAGTACCTGCAGAAAAAGAGCTTATCCCCCAAAGACATTCATGTTGATATGATTGCTACAATAGGAGAGACACTCCTTCTTTATCAACCGAGCAAAAATGGGCTGCTGAGTTTAGGAGGGGAAGGGAGAGTCTTGAAGATAACCCAAGTTCTGGACATCCTGCAATTATCAGGTCATCCCATAAGTTCTGTCCGAATTTTAACTTTTTAGATCGAAGAACTTGGTTGGGAGAACATTCCTCATCCACCTTATTCTCCTGATCTTGCTCCTTCAGACTACCATTTGTTTCGTAGCTTACAGAATCATTTGGAAGAAACAGCTTCTGTAACACAGGAAGAGGTTAAAACTGACATTTGTGAGTTCTTCGAATCAAAGCCAAAAGAATTTTACAGTAATGGAATTAGTAAGCTTGTTAATAGATGGAAGGAAGTCATAGATAATCAGGGAAAATACATTGTTGATTGAATCTGTAATTAAATATAACATTTGGTCACTTGTTTACTTTATTCAAAATTCGGACAGAACTTATGGGATGACCTGATACTACGACCAAGGAAAACATTGAACGCATTCACTACAAACGATTGACTATAATCAAATAGCCAATGCTATTAGTATATTCTGTGAAAAAAGTTAAGAATATTCTGCACAATGAACTTGGCATGACGAAGGTTTCTGCTCGGTGGGTGCCACGTCTTCTCACACCTGATCAAAAAGCACAGCAGGGTGATCACACCAGGGAAAATCTGGCATTGTTTGAAGCAGATCCAGCTGGTTCTTTTGAACATTTCCTAACCCAGGATGAACGTTGACAACCCATGCAGTAAAAACACCTCTCCTCTCATGATCCAAAGAATGCCAAGGACATTTCAGGAAAAGCGATGGCCTCAGTTTTTGCCCGAATACAGAGAACTTTGCTGTTTCGTCCGTGAAATACGGTGTTATTATATCACAGATATGATAATGCCTATAACGGGGGCAATCCAAATGGGAGAATAAATATTTCTTCGATAGCTCACTCCCATTACAGTGGTAACCACGACGCAATATTATTTATCCGACATGTGATATCATCCAGTAACTGTTGAACGTTATGCATTATTATTTTACCTCCTTTACCAGCGTGCAGATAATGTCTAAGCGAAGCAGCACTAAACAGTTTATCACTAAGCGGTGCTTTATTATACCAAGGAAATATTTAAACAAAGGCGTCACTAAATTCTGATTTATTCTTTATGCTTAGAAATAAACTCTTCACATCCCCTAAGGTGTGTCCCCTAGTGCACATATCTCATCTATTCTGCCTCATAGATTTTATATATAGATTATTCTAACTCCAGCAATATCTTAGTCGTATAAGAAAATACCAATAAATTGAATAATATATTGATTTAAATGCTGAAATACTATATTTTAAATTATTTTTTTTTCTTTTAAAGACATCGAATGATGAAGCGACAAATATTGGCTTTACTTTTTGTCGCGGTGTTATTTGTGACACTGTTTGTTAGTGACACGGCTTGATCAAAAACCAGTAGAAAGGAGAGGGAAGAACTCAGAAGAAAAAATAGTTGAAGAGAGAAAGAGTAAAGCGAGAACAAAAGCATTGAAAGAAGGAGGCTTGAAGACGACGAAAAAATGTATTAACAATAAAATGAAAGAATTTAGAGGAAGAGAAGAAAGAAAAGAAAAAGAGAATACTTAAGAAGAAGAAGAAGAAGAAGAAGAAGAAGAAGAAAATAAAACTGAAAATAAAACTGAGAACTGCTGAAGGAAAGAGGAACGATCGAAATTGAAAGAGAAGTATTTAAAAACAACATTTAAAGAAAAAAAACTGAATTTTTCTTCAAATTCATATCGTCTGTTTCACAAAAATGAAAGTTAACAATTCTTAATGCCATGTCCCTCCAGGTCGTTGGCAATCATGGCTCTCCACAATTTCCCTATCCTTTGCAGCACTGAGTAAATGTTTGAAAGCCTGTTATACCATCGTATTACAACCTCTACACCTTACAAATTTGATATATGTGAGCAGATGTTACGTTTGTGCAGTGATGCAATACTGAAGAACGTATCGAATTTAAAATAATAAAAATTTGATTCTGATTTTTTTCAATTATTGAAATTTTGATTGATTTGGTATCTGTAAATATTTATGAATATGAAAAGACATCATTACATCTGCCTCTTTATGATGGTGCATAACGTCAGAAAACCAACATTTTATTCTGTGTAAATATGCATGTAAATACCAACATAATATACACATCTAAAAGCACTTAAAAATATTGAAAGCCTTAATAATAATAATAATAATAATAATAATAAGAAGAAACTACCGCTTAATAATATTAATTAGGAACACGTCTACAGTGAGCCGTGTTCGGGAATTAAAGCATTTCTATGGATAAAAATATTTTAGCCTATGTATTAAGACAGACAAAAATGTCTTTGATAATGGCCAAAAGATCAGCCGAAAGTGGTCGGATCCAAACATTATTTGAACAGGTCTTACATATTTTATATGTCAAAAGGTCTATTCTATATATGCAAATCATCTTCAATGAAACCTCTCTCTCTTTCTTTCTCTCTTGATCTAGATGATCTCCAGATTAAAGCACTTCTAAACATTTTCATCTCAGTAAATTGTCTTTTAATTAGAGTAGCATATTTTAAATGAAAATTGTGGTCAGTCACGTTAGGGCGAACAGCTAATGCATTTAATGTACTGTTTTGTAAAAGTTCCCTTTTATGTTCATATAATCTTTAATCTAAATTCCTTGAAGTTTCGCCTATGTATTCCTTGTGGTAATTATTAGACATTTGTATTGATAAAGTCCATTAGAGGACGAAACACGTCGGCTAAGATGTTTTCCTTTTACCTTTATTCGTATATATATATATAGTAAAATTATTTTTCTATGAATTATCTATTTTTGCCGTAAGTGAAAAAAATTTTACTTAAATAATATTTAAATATAAAAAAATTTAAAAATCGTAATATAAATATACTTGATATAGAAAAATAATTTTACTTACCGTAAGTAATTCTAATACATTTACTTCTAATAAATATAGTCTATAAAAACTAATAATGCAAATATTTTAAAGTTGTAATTAAAATTGTAGTTCATTAAAATGAATTCTAACCTAAACTCTTTTTAAAATTGTAATTAAATAAATAAAGTTTACTAAATTAGAGAAATGAATTAGCTTTTTGCCGTAAGTGTAAAAAAAAATAAAATAAAATTTACTTAAATAATATTTAAATATAAAATTTTTAAAAATCGTAATATACTTGATGTGATAATAATTCTACAAACTGCAAGGGATTCTAATTACATTTAATTGTTCTTGAAAGAAACATATTATATTAAAAATTAAAAGTAAAAATATTTCAAATCGTAGTTAAATTAAAAGTATTCTTACCTAAACACCCACCAAAAATCTTTAAACATACGAAGGAAAAAAATGCGTAAGAATTTTAGCCGATAACAATAAAATTTTTAAAAAATCCAGACGATACGCTTTTAACGGATGTTAGATTTCATTGAAAAATAAATCCCTACCCACTACCAAAACGTAGCAATAACTGATACAGTTAAAATATAGACATATTGAACACCCAGACACCCCTAGTCTAGCAAAAGGAATTTATCTGTAACCTTGGAAACATGAATTATGTTTTAGCTGTGTCTTTAAAACCCAGTAATTTTAAAAGTTACTCCAAAATTCGCTTGAGGATGAAATGGAACTAATGTCTTTAATTTAATTACAAAATTAAATTCGGGGCTTTTAGCTTCCATTTTTGAGACATGGTTATAACTGTGTAGCGAAAAAAACCATATTTCAAATCAATTAATTTATAATATTAATGCTCTGTAAATTTACATTGAGCACTATTTTGTAAGTTTAATTGAGTGTATGCCATCGTGTGTGGTAGGGATGTTTTTAATTTACGAATACGGTTAGCACATTGTGGCTTTGTTCGTAGTTAATATTGTTAAGAGTTGGCTTTTTCTTTTTTTATTATTAAAGCTTCCATTATTCTTAGTCTTTTTTTGCAGCTGGATGCTGTTAAAATATTTGTGCTTTCTACTAGTATGTTTCTAATGGACTTTCTAAATAGAGCACACCAGAATTCATCCTCTCGACTACTCTTCCTCAAAGAACTTAATAGTGTTAAACAAACACTAATCAACAACTTAACAACTAATGTTCCTCAGCTATGGGTAAATAGCAGGAGAGACTGAGTTATATAGCCTTGGGTGACAACTGGTCTACCGCAGAGAGAAATGGCAGCCTTCGTCAGTCATGTATCGAAAGATACATGATCGCGTAAGCGTGTATGCCGCATGACACATAACTGACTGATTAATTGTTCATGTAAACATGTCTTATTAAAAAGAATAAACATTTTGGTCTATTAAATTTATTGATCATTTTCTCTAACATGCGAAAAGTTATTGGCATATTGGAAAAATATTCAATAATCTGAGAAATGCCTATTCCTTTTATAATTATATATAGCTGACTGTGTATATTTATTTTCAATAGTATCCTTTTGTAATCACGTAGAAGCTTTTTGCTTCATGATTAAAGAAACGAAAGGAAGGTACCATGGTTGTATTTATTCATTTTTATTTTTCCAAGTACTTTTCATATATTCCAATATCATCTTCAGTTTTAGGGTGGCTAAAGTAAATGATGTCCGAAGTAAATTTTTGCTTTTGCGGTCAAACCTTTAACAGTTCCGGTTATGCGCAAAGTCACAAACGGTGATTTGAAAGGTTTTCCATGTCGTAACAATTTTAATGTAAGGGAAGTAACTTCGATAAAAAAATGGATAATGTTAGGAGTTTATAGTGTTCTTGTTTTTAAAAAAACTGTTTAGTTCTAACATAGATATTTCTAAAGAACTATATACTATAAGCATTTCAGAATATTTGTACTATATTCCTAATTAATTTTGTTAAGAGTTGGTTTTAATCTTTTAATAAAGATAGCTTCAAGAATTCGCAGTTTCTGCTTATTACGTTCTTGGTGAAGTATACAGGTATTGTCGACTAATATCCTTCTAAATTGTGAATGTGGACCAGATGGAATTAAAAATCAACAATCTAATAACAGCCAATAATGCAGAACAAGACAATTTAAAACTTCCCAAAATAATTGGTGATTATAAATCAGGTAACATTTATGGAACCATAAAAACACACAAACCAAATATTCCTCTCCGGCCTATTATATTCTAAATCCTCACTCCTGTTTATCAACTAACCGAAATCATTAACCAACTTATTACACCATACATCTCCAGTAAATACAGGATCAACTCAACTCTTGAATTAATTAAAATTACTGTATTCTGCAAGAACGTCTAAAAATGGGAGTTTATTTTTTTTTGACTCAGTTCATAGGTAAAGTTTTTGGAAAGTACTTTTGAGATTATCAATTTTTGACTAAAATAAAAAAAAATCGTCTCCGATTTGGTTTTAGTCATTTGGGTTTAAATATCGTATTTTCTACGTGGAACATATAGTAGATGAAGAGACACGGACCGAGAAGGTTTCCCATACTAACACCATTAGTTTGGGTGCAGATGTTGCCGTTATGGTTGTAGAAAGGGACTTTGGTTGTGCAGTCATGCAATAATTTTTTGAAGATATTTGATGGATGGAAGTCGAATGGAATTATTTGTATATAAGAAGTTAATTAAGGATTATATCGATATTATTTTTACAGTAGATAGGCTAAAACATCGAGGTTGGTAGTAATATTTTCAAAACTTATTCACTTCTTTTTTTAAAATAACTCTTCACAACCCAATAACTTAGTTACCTCCCCTGGAACGTTAATTATGCTAACCTCATGGTACCAAACTCTGTGTTACTCACTTCATATATATATATATATATACACATTTACCCTGACGATCTGCGTAGGTGAAACCTAGGTAAGTTTGTCTGGCTCTTTAGGTTTACCTAGTTTGCTCTACTTAGCGTATTGAGCACTTAGCTTAGTTATTTTGTATTGGTTTGTTCATTTACAAGCTAAGGTTTTGCCGGACGAGTATAGCTGCTTATATTTATAAGATTTATAGTAACACACACACACACACGTGTCGGGGAGGGGGAATTAAAAATGCTTTTACCATGATTTTATAAAATAAATAAACGTTTCAAATATAATTTAATTAATTTCTGAAAGTTTCATTAAAATTCGACAATTATCTGAATGTCGCAAGAATTTCCAAATAAATGTTTTTCACTTCAAAAAGACGCTCATATTTTCCATACGAATTTATCGTCCCACGTTCAGCTCAGGAAACAAGATTTTTAACCCAAATTTTAAGGTTCTAAAAAGTAGTAATAATTAAATTTTTAAATAATTTTAAATTTTCTGTTAACAATAACACAAAGATCATAACGTTAAAATTTTATTTTTATTAAGTTTTCGGCATTTTTGCATTATGTATGCCAATTTTTGGTGAATCTTTGGAGGTACCTAGATTCTATTATGATGGATGTGCCTTTTAACGGATAGCCAAGTAGATCTAAGTTAGTTGCCTTGGTTTTTGCTGTACTAAATTTTAAGCACGCATTACTAACAAGTGATTTTTTTTAGATACCAACCCAACGTCTACCCGGTTTAAATTTAGAGTTGTCATCCGTGAATGACAATTTTTCCCGCTATTTTACTCCTAAATGAGGTATGGGAATCTTGACGGCCTGCCACACGCATGTACTAGTTACTACTTCTTTCTTTCATGTGCCATGTCCCATCAGGACCTAAGTTATCATGGCCCTCCACATCGTCCTGTCCTTGTAGCTAGTAATAAGTTTTGTCTTTTTGTTATTTCTCCCAGGTAAGTCTCCTATCATTTAAACACACTTTCTTCTTATATTTGCGCAATATTTTTTTCATGTTTTACTCAGCTATACAGTGATAGATTCTAAATACTTTCCTAAAATACAGCGCTGGGCGAAACGGTTTAATTAATTCAATTTGATAATCTATTAATTAGAGACATCATTATAGCAAAGCATAACTCGAGATACGACAAAGTTCGACAGTTCTTAACAGTGATACGAACACAAAGGAAGGTGACAGAGATCGACCAAAGAATGATTGGCAAAAAATATCTATCTGTGGATAGTAAATTCGCAAGAAATTTCGGTTATGTCTGGGAGTATGTATGGTTTAGTTTGGTTTGGTTTGTTTTACGGCATATCAACCTCTATGGGTTATTTAACGCCGACAAAATTGTTATTGATGATAATTTTTTTTTCTTCCAAATATGTATTTCTGGTAATATTTTTCTTCAAAAAATTCTATTTCTGGTAATATTTTTCTTTCAAAAATGTATCGCTGGTAATATCTTTTTTTTCCTAAATAGTATTTTGAACCCAGTTTGGGGGTTAACTATTTATCCATAGCTGGGACCCTAACAAGTGCTACCACACCGGATCAGGGTGGACATGGGAATACCAACAGTTAAGAGGTGGTTCCACGCTCCTCAAAACCTCCTGATCAGAGTCCTTGCTATTGGCAAATTAACTAAATAAAGTGCTCGATACAGTAAGTAGAGCAGACCTAGTTAAACCTAGAGAACCAGACTAACCTACCAAGGTTTTGACCTAAGCGGATCGTGCAGGAAGGCTGTCTATCAAAGTGAAACCTTGGGGTTTGTTTGTCTGGGTCTATAGGTTTAACATATATATATATATATATATATATATATAAAATTTTTTAAAAAAAATTTAAACATAAGTATGTTATAAAATCACTACAAAAATAGCCATTTTGTTTCAACACACTGTGTCTTATCAAGTGATGGTGTTGAAAATATCTGCTCTACTTTGTATTGAGCACTCTTTTAAGAATAGTAATTGTTGGTTATTGGAATTCATTCCGTGTATACCAATTATATACTTTGATATATATATATATATATATATATATATATAAGGAAATTATAGGTAGTAACCAAATTTCAGAAAATAACAAAATCTGTAATAGACCAAGAATAAAAAGAGCAGGAGTTTCCCAACCATATAACAACAAGAGGAGCCTATATTTTAACCACATTAGATACACCAATTCGTTCACTAGCTCAGCCACTAAATCTACTTTCAAAATCTACCACAACTCTAACTGTAGATGTCATAATATAATTTACTTATTAGAATGCACACTATGCCAGAAACTATACATAAGAAAAACTGAATGGCCCTACGAAAGATGATTACCTGTAGAATAACATTTCCGCCTAGAAATATATATATATATATATATATATGTAGAGAGAGAGATAAGTTTGGTGGAACTGGAAGCTTCTCGTCTTGAAGTTGCATATTGGCGGCGAATGTAGTCATCAACAGCATCATCATAAAGGAAGCGATTAGTGAAGAAGAAATTATTTTTTAGATACGAGATGACTTCTTTTTGTGTCGAGTCCTTTCAGAACGTCGGCGATCATCGTTCTCCATAACTTCCTTCTCTTATGTAGCTTTTAACAATATGTCTTTTTACTATTCCTTTCATTCCCTGTTCATTCGTACAAACTTGTTAGCTCACTCGCAGTTTTCTTATTTCTATCTTGATTTCACTATGTCCTGTGAGTGTCAATTTTTCCAAACACCTTTTTCTCATGTGTCCTAGAAATTTCAACTTTTCGCTTTCTATTTCTAAATATATGTGGCTTTTTCCCCCATTTTCATAAAAAACCCTTTCAACTACCTTATTGATCACATGGTATTCTCAGCATGTTCCTGTAGAACCAAATATCTATAGCGTTGAGTTACTTTTTTATTTTTGAGGAAATTGTCCACCATTCACTGCTATATAGGAGAATTGATATTGCGTAACAGTTCAGGACTCTTTTCTTTTTTCTAACGAAATGTTCCTGTTTCGTAATAACTTGTTTGGCTTTTGAAGGCATCTTTCACTATTCCAGTGCCACGTTTGAGTCATATTTTTCCTTGTCTATTAAAACAGTTTCCACATAAATGTCTGTACTTGTTAGATTCTTACGTCCCCGATACGTAGCTCACATCTTGGGTTGTCCCTTTTGCTAACGACTATACATTCTGTCTTATTGATGTTTAGATTTTTATTATCGCTTTCACTTTAATATTTTGTCTAGGGTTTCTTGTAGCTTTTTTTCTGTGTCTTCTGGCAAGACTATCATCTACGTATGATATGATGTTAAAATAGTATCCACCCGTAATAAATCCAAGTCGGACTTCTAGTTCTCTTTAGAGCGTCTCATTTTAAAGGTTAAATAAATCTGGTGAGAAAATACATCCTTGTCTTACACCGTTTTCAATTTTTGTGTATTTCTTCAATTCATTTTCCGTTCGTAGGTAGAAGCTTACTCCCAGTAAATATTTCAGATTATTCTAATATTCCTCCAAATAAATCAGGTTTGCAGCATAATTAAAATAATGACGAGTTTTTATTTTCCGTGATCTACAAGGTACGAACGTTTGTTCGTTGCCGGGTATCGTATATCAGTTGTTTCTCTTGATTTACGTTCGGGATATAACACAAGGTAGTAGTCGAGATAGACACGTGGAGAAAATCCATACATATATATAGTCGAGTGAGATAGATTCGTAGGAGAAATATTCAACGAATTATTTCATTGTCCAGGGGTTCTTGCAGTTTATTTTTTGTATCTTCTATCAACACTGTCATCTGCGTATCATATTATGTTAAGATTGAGCCCACCCGTAATAAATCCTGGTAGGGCATCTAATTCTCTTTGGATCGCCTCGCTGTAAAGTTTAAATAAATCCGGTGAGAAGATGTATCTTTGTCTTAAGCCGTTTTCAATTTTTGTGAATTTGGTCAATACATTTTCTGTTCGTAGGCAGAAGCTTACTCCCAGTAAATATTCCGGATTATTCTGATATTTTCCCAAAATAAATCAGGTCTGCAGCATATGACGATTTGTATAGATCGTCTCTTCTGTCTAATATCAAAGTATTTGCTCTCTACATAAGATCAACGTGTCATTTTCATCTAACATTAGAACGTTCTCTATGAAAAATGGTACATACGCCACTCATTCTATGCGCCATGTCCTTTCAGGACGTTGGCGATCATGGCTCTCCATAATTTTGTTGTCCTTTGTAGCCCTTAGTAAATTTTGTTTTTCTGATATCTCTCCACAAGCTCGTTAGATAGATTAGGCGCTGTTTTGTCTTCTACCTGCTTAGTGAGTGTCAAATTTTCCAAGCGCTATTTTCTCATTATGTACCTAGAAAGTGTCAATTGAGTCTTTCTGATGTTAAATATGTGTCTTTTTTTTTTGTTTTCATTTTCTCTAAAACCTCGTCGTTCCTCATATGTTCGGTCCATTATATTCTCAGTATCCTTCTGTAGAATCATATTTCTATTACTCTAAGTCTCTTTTTCATCTGTGATGAGAGTGTTCAGCACCCACTGCCATATATGAGAACTGATAGTTGAGTACCCTTTTCTTTGGTTTTATCCAACACAATACTAATATATATATATATGACTTGCTTGGCAACGACTGCACTATGACGATGTACAATTTGACGCAATTTGATATGATCAGCTTTTATCGTAACCCAATTGTATAATGTTCCATTACTGAGAAACATATTGAATTTAAAACAGAATATGTATTTAATTGATAGTTTAAACAATTGGAGTTTCGATTGGTTTGGTAAATAAATAAAAAGGCTTCATTCTATGTTTGACATTCGCCTCTTTATATCGATGCATCACGCTAGAAGGTAAGTCAGCGTTTTTGTATTGTACGTTTGCATTTATTTTATTTTGTCTATAATTGTCTTTGCTTCACCATGTCGACGAGGATAGTTTTGTAAATCATTTGTATCCAAACATTAATCTCTCTCTCCAATTGCTAACCATATATGTGTGTTTTCGCATATATATATATATATATATATATATATATATATATATGTGCAACATATTAAATAATATGATTGATTTTATATTAAATAATATGTTTGATTAAATAATACAGACATATTGTGTCCACTTATTTTTTATACTGATCCTTTCCAGTTGTCTAATCAGTTTCTGTTGCACAACATCTAAAACACAGTCCTGTCTACATTTTCAATACAGGAATATAATTGTTGACATTATACTACACCACGAAAATAAAACAAAATCATCAAATTCTTGAGGCTCTCTATATCAAAATCAACCAACCAACACCCAACAAAATTTATTATGAATATAGCAACAACATATTAAAATGCATATAACATCTAATGCCATTTTACATTCTACCATTTTCCTGTCAGCTTCTCTATATTGAAACGCTTGCATTGCAAAAAATTCCATAGTTGCAATGATAAATTTTAAATTCTAAAATAATTACAGCGCGGTTTTGGGCGGTTTTTTTTTTTAAAAATCACCAGCACAATGGAATTTTATCACAGTTACAATAAGTTTTAATTTAACCCTGAAGAAGATGTTGAAAATGATCGAAATTACTTAGGTAACAACAACTTCAGCAACTTCCTTGATGAATTTCATCTTAACCTCAAGAAACTGATTATACAACTGGAAAGGATCAGTATAAAAATAAGTAGACACAATATCACAATGTTATTCACGACACATATATATATATATATATATATATATATATATATAGTGCTTTAAGGAGCTTTCCTGAAGCACGCTCCTGTTTGCTGGAGCCAAGGATCTGTCGTCTCCTTTTTTCACAAGGGTCGGGAGCGGAAATCGGTTCATTTTATAGGAGCAAAGAAGGGATAATCCACTCCTTTTGCCGTTCCTAAAAAAATGAAGTTGTAAAATTTGAAAGGCTGTTGTCTGTGTGTGCATATATACGAGTGTCATTTCATTCACAAATGATAAAAGTTTGTTTTTGATTTTATAAACAATTGAAACAACAGAAACGACTAAATCTTAATTCAGCTTACAGCTTCTTATTTTTTAAAATATTTTTCGACTTTCGCATTAATTTGAGGCCTTCAACAAGTTTAATCATTGGGACTATTATTGAAGCTTATTATTCAAGCTTAAAGATCGAGTTTTTTCTTTTTTTTTTTTGTTAATTGTGGTACGATGTAAAAAAGGCCAGTTTATTTACTTTTAAATATTTATTTTTAGAAGCAGGCGTTTTACTTTGTACATTAAAACATGTCATTGTTTCATAATGTAAATTAACATGTGTTTCTAATAAAATCCTTTTTTGTAGTTTAATAATTTGTTTCTGGTGCGGAATAATTATGATAAGACTTTTATGTTAAAATTAACATGAAACTTTTTCTGCGAGATTTAAACTATTCCAAAATATTTGGAAACCGTATTAGAGAATGAAAAATGTATTTTTCAAGCAATATATAAATGATTGTAGAAAGCTCCTTTCAACTTCGCCCTCCAAGAAACTATAAAAGTTGGATAATTGCCAAGTTCTTTCAAATGTCAGAAGTTTCACTACTCAAATGGACAACACATTCTTCCCTCAATCAAGTGCAGGGCGTAAAACCACAAGCACACAACACTGATTATCTTCCTCTACTAAATTGTCCATTTACTTTGCCACCACCATCATATCTGCTTTTGTCTTGAGAGTTTTATTCAGGACATCACTATTGTTAAACATAATTGAAGTTAAGTTAAAAACTGGTGTTAAAATAATTATACAATTTATTTGGACCCTACAAAATAGCAGCGTGACGATGGAAATGCTCAAATGCTCAAAATTCTCTCCTTCAGTTCATTTTCATTTATCAAATGCTTTATCCTTAATATGACTGAACAGAATTATCTTTTAAATATAGAAATTATTTATATTGATTTCAGATATTTTATTTCAAGCAGGAAACATTAGATTTACAGGTGAATTTTTAGGCTATTTTCCTTTAAGTTTTAAATGATTGTTGAGTTTTCAGATGTTGCACGAAGTTTGGAAGTCATAGTAGCGATTTCTGTTTCTGTAGGAATATCCATGTACTTAAAAAATGACCACGTCTTGTTTTAAATTGTAAATCTTCTACTTTTTCTTGCTTTTAATTGAACTTAAAAAATCGGAGAAGTGTCAAATCGGTTCAAAATGTGTTAAGTTTAGGTGGGGCGGGGAGGGAGTAATATAGACTTAAACACTTTTCTGTTAACAAGTGCCAACAATGTTCTTACCTGCGACACAATGATTCGCTTTTCCATCTTGTAACGAATATTATTTCATATACATGGCATATAACTTGCAACCGTTAAAAAATAGAATACAAACAGAAAACGTTTTACGTTAAAAAAAAGTCACTCGAAAAAACATTTTTTTTTGCATGCATGAAAATATTATTTATCTAAATTAAATTTCTAAAAGTTTTCTACCCCCGACCAATTATTCTACTCGCTTTTCATCAGCAGACATAGGAATAATGAAATACATTTTAAAGTAGATGTTTGTGGGTAAATGGGGAACAATAAACTGTTTGGATTAGGTGAAAATACAGTTGCAAATTTGTTGATGCAAGATTACAACATATCGATGGATCTCAGGAGCTGGAGCGGTTCCATTTTTAGGAAGGGAGCTGATTACGTGTCAGAACAACGTAAAACAAAAATATAGCGTCGCCGGTAGGATGTTTAATCGTTTGGATGAACCAGAATTTGTCGAGATTTGGTTCCAATGTTTTGCTATCCTGGCTAGAGCTAAATAATTGAAAGACAAGGCAAGTGGAAGAGAAAATGAAATAACTGACCTCTTTCTAGCTTCGGCAGATTATGAAGGTATAATGAAAATTTCTGTTATGGCATACACCAAACAATTGGAGAAGTTGTCTTTTGTCGAAATTTAAGAAATTATAAAAAGAAGTTTACGACCTAAATAGAAACTTGTCATAAACCAAATTTATGTCCATTAAACAGAAACAAGATGAATTAATTATGAAATATCTTCACAGACAAAGTTGATCGGGTAGTCAAATCCCGTGATAGTGAGGAAGTAGCCTTAGGTCGGGCGACCTTTTTGCTTATCAAGAAGGATCAAGCTCTAGTAGTTAGAGCTAAGTTAAAAAGAGTGTCTATCGAGGTGACGAATAAGGCCGCTGAATTGCGTGCAGAGGAAGTTCAAAAGGCGTCCAATCGACATATTGTGAGAGTCACATTGCCAGACAAGCAGACCGTTACTTCAAACGCCGGCATATGTGAAGCTTTTCGAGTCTAGTTTCAGGATCTGTTTACCAGAGAGCCCGGTCTGAGCGTTACTCAGTTCGACGCCTATTTGGCCAACTTTCCTCGCCTCGTGGCAGCTGGGTGCAAGGGTCCCATTACAGTGTCTGAAATCCGGAAAGGGCAAAAACGGTGTAGATAGGTAATTTTCGACCTTTGACGATGTTAAACACAGACAACGATTTTAGCCAAGATCTTAGACATCTTTCGCACCTGGACCGACTTCTGTATGCGTCTCCCGTTGCGCTCGTAGAAGTGAGTAAGAGTAAGATCGGAGTTTTTCGAATTGTTTCGCTCCATTCGTCAAGGTTGTCCACTTTCGCCTTTGCTTTACGTTCTTACGCGGGAACCTTTCCTTCGCTAGTTAAAGGCGAATCCGGTTCTACCTGGAATTTCCTTACTTGATGCTACTACCTGGGCCAGGTATTCTGTCTATGCTGACAACGTTTCGGTTCTTATGTCGAGCAGTGAACTTTATTCAAAAAAAGAGAAAAAAAATGTGGAAGATTGTATAAAGGCTAAAATAAAGTAAGAAAAAATAAGAGGTAAGGAGAAGAATAATTTAATATATAAAACAAAAAAAGAAAGAAAAAGAAAGAAAGAAAGAATGGAGAAAGAATTAATGTAGGTAAAGAGAAAGGAAGGAACAGGTGTAGAAATGACAAAAAAAAAGAAACAAAAAAAGAATCGTATAACTCTAAAAAGAAAGAAATATAGAAAGCAATATAAACCCTAAAAAAGAAAAAAGAACCAGAAATATATCAGCCTAAAGAAGGAAAAAAAACCCCCAGAAAACTATAGCCCTTAAAAACATTTTAAAATTACGCTATAGCGAATCAGCGCTAAACAATATATCGCTATCGTCCCCTAAATTCTGATTGAATCCTCTTTGCTCGCAATAAACCTGGTACCATCCTTGTAAGTTTGTTCCCTAGAGTACATATTCAATCTGTTATAGCCCAGTTTCGCTACTGGCATCGACTGGATAATATTATTTAACAAATATCATTAAATTTTGATATAGAATGTGTTATGTATGTAAAATTGCGAAACAATGCAAGTATGGTGTATTGATTTAAATGCTTAGATACTATTTTTTCTTTTAAGGACCTTGAATGATGAACCGAAAAATATTGGGTTTACTTTTTGTCGTGGCGATGTTTGCAACACTGCTTGTGAGTGATGCGGTTAGATCGGAGGCGCATGGACACGAAAGAAAACTTGAAGCTAAAGAGAGAAAGAGTAAAAATGTGGTAAAAAGCATCGAAAATGGGAAAAATGAACACGGTGAAAAAGAAAAGGATATCAACAAAAAGAAAGAAGTGACAGGAAAGAAAACAGGACATATTCAAGTAGATAAAGGTAGAAAAACTTTTGAAGGGGTGATAGGCGACAGAAAACTGTTTTGGACGTATCTATGGAAACACAAGGTAAGTAAAGAAGTAGAAGTTTTGTTCCATTTTTTAAAACACTTAAATTGCAGGAAAAAGATTGCACCAACAAGTACGCTAAACGGGTGATAAACAAGAAAATTCTATTGTTTTAAGAGTAGTTTTATGCATATTTTCACTTTAATTCTATGAAAAAAAACTATAGAAAGGATATTTTAATTATTTTAGATCGGTCATGGGCAAATGGCGGCCCGTTTTGGCACATCTAATTTCATGAGGAAAATAATCTTTATTAAAATTTTATTCGTTTCGTTCTCTCGGTCATACACACACTCTCTCATACATAACGACTATATGGAAACAATGATTAAGTACAATTTTATTGAGTTTTATAATATTTCGTTGAAGGTAACGTTTTCATAATCTTAAACCATTGGATATTTTTTTTTAAGGAATATCAAACGTGTAAACATCTTTTGATTTAGAAACAAGAAACGTCCACAATGTATTTTATTCTAGAGAATAAATATATTATTTCTTTTAAAAATATTTGTTGTCTCGTCAAATGAATAACTTTGAAACGAGTCACAAATAGCAACGTGTGTTAATCACTCTGTCATCAGTAATAAGATTATAAACAGGACTTCAGATTTTTTTTAATAAAATAATCCTTTCTCGAATCAATTTTTTTTTCCTAATATCTAAGTCAGATGCTTACGCGTATGTTCTTATGTAGAGAAAATGGCTGTGGTGCCTTCAAAGTAAAATTACCTTTTATTTTAAGTAGTGCGGCTCGCCTTATGATGAACTATATCTCATGCGGCCCATTGAAAAAAGTTGCTCGTGTCTGTTTTACATAATAAACTAATGAAAAAAGGGAAATGTCATATTACTAAATCTAATATTTTTTTAACAGTATGATACTCCGTGAAGCATTCCATGAACAATGGATCTGTGCATTCTTTGCACCAAGCTTCTTTTTTTATTAACCATTTCACCCCAAGCAAAGCAATAAAGCCACTAGGACGCAAGGACATTACTGACTGTTAGAGAATAAAGAAAGCTACCATTAAGGAGAGGACAATAAAGGACAAGAATTAAGAAGACAGAAGATAACGATTGACGTGTCTCGAAAGTGATGAACTTGTTATGATGGGCCTTGCTTGACTCCTGTTTTTGGTTAGTAAAATATACATATATTCATCACAGCAACAAAATGAGACATTTCTCATATATATATATATATATATATATATATATATGGGAATGGTTTATTATCAGAAGGATTTTGTTGTACAAGTTCAGTAGATGTATGAAAGCTCTTCTAATGTGATTGTTGTTAAAATGTTTCTGGTTTGTGTTTGTGCACGAACAGATTATTTTTGCAAGTGATTAGTTTATCAGTAAAAGGCAATATAAAACATGAGAAAGTGATATTTGAGTAAGTTCTCTTATAAGTGGTTTTCATTTCTGGAGCTGCTCAATTCCATGTGCTCTCCTTGCGAAGGGTAAGCTGAAAAGAGAACGTCTCTAAATTTCCCTCCAGTAGGATGGTTTCCTTTTTGCTATGGAATCATGGGAAATGAATTTTTTTAAATTATTTCTCTTGATCGTGAGATTACTACAACCTTTTCTCAGACTCATTTATAATCAACGCAATTACTAAAACTTGATAAAAAAATCGCGGGTTACAAATTTCATAATCCTCCTTTATTAACAGTTTGCCTTATTTTCGTACTCTTTATTGGTTTCATCAACCAAATATTTAGCCCAAGATACGTTTCTCTTCGCATTGATCAACGTCTGTTTCAGAATTTTCTCTCTGAAATATCAGTTTTTTGAGAGAGACTTTAATATTCTAATCATTTTTTCAGGCAACTGAACTTTCTTCTTCATATACTTGATATTGTTAATACAACGTTTTGGTTCAGTCCTCATCAATAATATTGTTAGGACGGACGTCATAACAAGGGAGCTAACTCTCTTTCTATATGGGAACCAAATTATGCCCCTTCATCAGAGCTCTCACTAGGACTACAGAGAAGAAAAGGGATTTTTAAGGTAGCGGTCACCCATTCTCATATGTCATGTATCAATCTATCAATCTACCAGTAATTCATTGTTATCTATCTATCTATCTATCTGTCTGTCTGTCTGCTTATATCTATCTGTCTTCTCCCAAATTCAGTAGGTAAGTTACATAAAGTTTTCTTCCACTTCTCATGCCTTCAGTCTGTTTGTCTCCCCCCCTCTCTCTCTCCCAGTCTTTTCCCATCTATCTATCTATCTATCTATCTCTTCCTCTCTCTCTTTCTCTTTCTCTCTCTCTCTCTCTCTATATATATATATATATATATATACATATACATACTATAGTTAAAAATTTGAAGCTATTTCAGAATTAGCATGAACATGGCAGAAGAATGAAAATAAAAATATAAAAAAGAGCTCTTAGAATCATGTCTATCTATCTATCTATCTATCTATCTAGCTAGCTAGCTAGCTGTCTGTCTGTCTGTGCCTAAATTCAGTAGGTAGGTTACATAAAGTTTTCTCTCGCTTCTCATGCCTTCAATATCTATCTCTGTTTATCTCCCTCTCTTTCTCTCAGTTTTTTCTATCTATCTATCTATCTATCTATCTCAGTTTGTTTATAGATATCTCTCTATTTCCTCCCACCTCGTCTGAAGTTAATTAGCACGTCATATAAACTTCAACAATTCAAATTTGGTTTGAAACAATTGACAAATTTTAAACAATCAATTTAGATGACAAAACAAAGCCTGAGTTAAAATTTTTAGGTATTACCAATATGTTTTATTGAAGTTATTGAAGTTATTTGATGTATTCTAAAAACTTCCGTCTGAAGTTATTACATTTTACTTCAACAAAAAGGAAATAAAATCCTCAAAAATTGATCACCACCTATAATAGAACAAATAACAAATACCTATGATAAGTCTTTGAATCCTTTACAATAACATCCAGTAATCTATTTATTATCCATTGATTTTGTTAATTTTTTACTTCAGCAGATTCACTTTCCGATATTTTACTTTTAACTGTTTCCCTAGCTCTGCTAGGGAAACAGTTTGCCACCTTCATATAAATACATCTTCACAATTGACCATAGATTTTCGATCGGATTCAGATCAGGACTTGATGGTGGCCATTCTATTATCTTCTTTCCTATAAATCTCTTATGCTGAATTAATTCACAGGTAAGCTTAGATACATGAGAAGGAACATTGTCGTACATAAATACGCACTTCAATTTGAAACTGCGGGACTGGGACTTGTACAATGCAAAGGAAGTCTTGTTCATAAAATCGCAATAATTAGCACAGTTCAGTCTAATCGCTTCATCAACTTTGAATGGTCCAATAATGGTTTGGTCGACAATTTCAGCCCATATCATAACACTACCGCCTCTTTGTTGCCTTTGTTTAGCCACAGGCACGTCTGAATTACATAAAATTCATCTTTTGGTCCATCCATCAGGTTCATCAAATGTCACTCGAGATTTGTCCGTGAAAATTACTTTAGAAAAGTCAATTTTCTTGTATTTCTTGGCCCAATTTTGACGCTTTATAGTATTTTTTTTAGTGAGATGAGCTTGCCTCGGATTTATTTTACAGATCCCAATTCACAAAGTATTCTACACCTTTTGTCCTTCTTGACTCACTCAGTTCCACCCTTTTCAATGATCTGACCGCTGGTCAAATGTGTTTGTTTGGCAATAACTCGCTTTAGTTTACACTCATCTCGAGGAAGCAATTTCTTAAAGTCTTTTGTTTTATTTTGAGTTCTCAACTTATATTTTCAAAAGCCTTCTTTATCGTTAGATGATCCCTATGATTCTCTTTTGATATCTCCAGTGTGGACATTATCATACTCAATAAGTTTGTTATTTTCTGTTTTTCCGCAGTTGTCAGCTCCTCCCCATTACCCATGTTTCAAAATATAGTATGAGCAAAAAGAAAAAAAAAGTTTGTGGACATGAAAGTGAGACTAACCTTAGCTCTCGACATAAGAGGGTTCGTTTGTGTCTGGCGTGCAGGGCAGTAATTGATCCGAAGGAAGAAACACCGCCATTACGGTGAGTCGGTCTTATGGGAAACGCGATCTCGTAGCTGCGAGGATTGGCGAGAGGTGAACTTGGCCGTATGCAAATTGGTTGGTGTTCGCTGGCATGAATGTGACGGCGGAAGACCACTCGGGAGATGGTGTGTAGCGAACTACGAAGCGGTGTTTGAATAATTGAGTGCAAAGATCAGTAGAGTTTTGAAGCTAAATTGTTTTGAGCAACCTGTCTTGAAGCCGAGGAGTTTTGTTTCTTCCGAAGTAGGCGGTGCCGGGCCAACCCGTTCCTTCCTATTGTTTGGTCCTAATTTTTTACTTACAAAGGTTTTATTAGATTTCAGAGATCTTAAGCTAATATTAGTTTAATCTGCATAACTTCAGTCAGTTCATTTTCGTAAATTTCAAATATCTGAAAAAATAACCATTAACATAGCAGAAAATTCTGTCAAATGTGATGACCTTTTCTTCGACTGTCGTTTATATACAATGCAGCCAGCACAGTTTAATAACAGTCGCATATAACATATTTTATAGTCGTTTTTCATGTAAAATGTGTCTTATTTCATTTTTTTATTCTTTTCAGGTTGGAACTTTGATAGGATCAAACTTGACCAAAAACAACACCCGAAACTACCCGAAACGTCAACCAAATATTTAATTCAGGACCAGTTCTTCTGCATATGATTCAACGTCTGTTCCAGAATGTTTTCCAGCATCTTAACAAATGTTGCTATACTTTTGAGAAGAGCCATTAACATCTCAAATATTATACTTGTAATTGAACTTCTTCGTATACTTGATGCCATTAATACAACTTTTTGGCTGATTCCTATTTTTAGCCCTCATCAATAATATAAAAAGAATCCTCTTTTTTTTTTGTAAAAAAAAGTATCTTCACAACGTTATGAACAGTGAACAGTTTCAAACCCAATCATTTGCAGAAGAAGCTTTTCGAGAATTTACTTATTCCAGAATAAAGATTTTAAATTTCACTTTTGTAATTTTGTTGAAAAAAAAAAACTATTTCTTCCTGAAATTTTTGTTTTTCAAAACCTTTTAAAATAAATCAATCTTAAGTTATGCCCCGACAGCGTTTAGACACATCAACGTGGTGTAACGGTTAGCAAGATTGTCTCGCTAGATCAATTACGACTGAGTAGTGATTCCGATCCTCACTGAGTGCCCCATACTTTCGGCATTGTGTCACGTCTATGATATGGTAGAAAATCATTAGGACACTTCGACATGGTGTAATGGTTAGCAAGCTTGTCTTACTAGATCAATTACGGTGGAGCAATAGATAGCGGTTCGGATTGAGGAATCGGAGAGCCGAGTTCGAATTCCATTCGAATCCATTACTTTCACTTACGTGCTAATACTCTTGGGAAAGGTATGGATCCTCCTCTTCTTCCGTGTTCTGTAGCCTTGAATGTCAACTGGTCTACCGCAAAAAGAAATGGCAACCTACTGCGGGAAAAATCTGTCTTGTCAATCATGTATCGAAAGGTACATGATCGCCTAAGCGTATATCACGCATGGTACATAACTGACTGACTGGGTCCGATCCTCACTCGATGCCCAATAATTTCGGCCTTGTGCTTACATTTAGTTGTGGCACGACAGCATTTTTCTTTCGACTGGCGTTCAAAGGGAAATATTGTATCTACATGAATTTTCGATCTTGGTGAAATATTCTTTTGTATAAAAATATTTTCTGTATTCATAAAGCGTTTGATGTTATTAGTCACTTTTAATTTTTCTTCGTTTTTAAGTGATCTGCGATAAGTTTTTGCATTTTCAGTGTTTATGAAATTTCACATAATATGTATAAATTATTGTAAACGCTCGGCCAAATGAATTTTATTTGTTTCCAGATGTGAAAATATTCGAAAATTAATTAAAATAGTATACACGCCACTGCACAAGCTGTAAAATCGAAGGTCGGATGCATGTTAATACACCGGCGCTCGCCATGTTCCACGGATTCGTATCGATTATTTCTTTGATAGTGGCGATCATCGCCGCCAACAAAGAAATAACGATAAATGCTTTCAAGGCACATGTTGGGTAGGGAAGTAGCAAAAAAAAAAAAAAAAAAAAAAAAGACAATTTCTCAATTAATCACCAATTTCTTCCTTTTACGAGAAAGCGAACTTCTGTCGGACTTCTCAATATGTTCCGGCCACGGAAAAACAGACGCCGCACACTCACTGCCTGGCCGTTTTACTGACTACTTCATTCTTTGGATACTGGCTGGAGGACCCATGACCACTTTCCGTCCACTCGTGTTCTTCCAACCAGAAAGCGGAACCACCCAGACAGATTTTGGATGGTCATTCATTCAAAGGACCTTATTTTTATGAATATCTAAAAAAAATAACAAAACTTTATGTTTGCCAATTCAAGGGCGGGCTGAAGACAGGATTCCTGAAAAATCTTGGTCGTTAAATTTACTCAAAAATGAGCTCGAGACAGAAGTGTTGGTAGATTTGGATATCAATTTACCTTTTTTTATACTGATGTTCACCCAATACAAGGCCCAAGAGCCACTCAAGGTAGGGAATTACTATGTGGTGCTGTATGAGTTTAAGAAAGACAATAAGTGAATTTCATGGGATTATGAAGGAAAAATAACGGTTAAACCCAGGCTTCAAAGTGGTCAAGTTTATAGTGATTTGGAAAACATCCTGACGGGCGTCTGTTCCACAAAGTAGCAGTTCTTGGAAAGAACCTGTACGAATTGAACTTATGGAGGTGACTCACACTTATGTACGTAGCATGATGGGTCTCTGTTGTAAATTTTAGACGTGTCGGGTCTAAGGAATGTATCACAGCTCGTCAGAACATATGACATGGAAACAGAGATAGAGCAGAAAGAGGCTCGCAACGTTTCGTCTGTGGGAAAGGGGTTGTAAGGTGGAAAAATATTCATCAACCACAAGGTGATATGGCAGCAATGCTCCATTTTTGATCTGATCTGGCTCTTGTAAATTATAGTAGGGGAATTACGTAGACGAGGTAACATTATTTGACAAAGACCGGCGATTTTTTAAAAATGAACACTTTTAACTATTTTAGCAATATCTGAACGTATAGGAAAATTTACGAAAAATACAAAGTGATATTAATGACTATATACTACTTTTCTCTTTTAAGGACATTGTAATACGAATCAACAAATATTGGCTTCTATTGTTTGTGTAAAAGCCTTTCTGGCGGTTGTGGCACTTTCAATGGAACAATCACACGTTAAAGATTTGTGGTGTTTTCGTGAGTAAACTTACTGTTTAACTATTATGGCAATGTGTTTGGGAAAACAAATAACCAATTGTTGTCTTAAGAACTACGAAGGGAAAGAGAAGGGGGAAAACAAAACAAAACTGAGAAATGACGAGTGAGGTCACTGTCTCAGAAACCACATTACGATAGGCGGCACGCAACATCTGGGACAAAATGCGCCAAGGGAACATCTTCACAAGACACCGAGTCACGCCAACTGCCCACTGCTGACAGCTGGTTTTTCTATCACTTTTATTGGCCTGAGAGAATAGACAAAGACCCTGATCTCTAGATCTTCTAGAGAGGCCCGTATCTGGATATACTTAACTGTTCTGCTACTAACGGTGAAAATCCCGATGTAACTAGCTTCGACAGAAATGTCCGCACGCGACTTGAAGCCTCATTTGCTTCTGTACTGACACATGTTTGCCACACATCCCTCCGAATGAAAATTGAATACTTACTATTTTTACTTTTTCTATAAATATTTTCATAGTATTGTTCTGATGAGCTTTCCTTTTGGGATAATGAGGATTATGGAAAATTTTTGAATATATATATATATATACAGGCGTATGGATATGAGTTTGTGACCGTGGGTTTCACGCATTTGCGATCATCAGACAAAAGTTTCTCTGATGATCGCAAAAGCGTCAAATCCAGGGTCACAAACTCATATCCATACGACTGAATATGTTATCTATCACCGATATTGAGGACTTTCTAATAAGTACTGCATATAAAATAATATATATATATATATATATATATATATATATATATATATATATATATAATTATAAAAACGTTATTGGTCAAAGTTGAATGAGACCAGGAAAAAGTTATATTAAAAATGTGCTCAATACAAAGAAAATAAAATCATCATATATTGGCCCGAATCGCCTGAGGATACCGAAAGGTTGAAACCAATGTAGGGTGATTGGCTGATCTCCTTATTTTAATATATATATATATATATATATATATATATATATATATATATATATATATATATATATATATATATATTAAGAAATGGACAAAGTCCGACAATTTATTAAAGACATTTTTTTTTGTGTGTTTAACATTCTTTTTATAGATACAAGTATTTAAGTAAATGCTCTGTTTATAATAAACAGTATTAACTAACATTTACCGGCCTGAATGTCCGAGAAAGTTTCATAGAAAATTTTCGACCTGCATCCTATACGGATATATATATATATATATATAATTTTATAAAATGTTTCCGTCGTTGAGTCAATCTTTCAAATTTATTATATCTGTTTACCCTAAGCTAAAAGACCAAAAGAATAAAGCGATTTATGCGAAATAGCTATGGTTTTGTCGAATATATGACTTTAGATTTTTATGAAACTATCGCAGTACTTTTATTGTTAAAAAAACGAAAAAAGGAATACATTCGAATGCAATAGTTTTTCAAATACCAATGAACAAAAAAAAAAAAGATATAAAAAAATTTCTGTTTTTTCAGATTGTTTACATATATATGATTTATTTATTTTTTTCATTCGTTTAATGTATTCTGTTTTGCTAATAAAAATCTTTTCTCGACTTTCGATTAACTATTTGTATTTATTGCACCAAGTGTCATCATGAAAGCAATAACTGAGGCAGGTGTCGTCCTTCAAGCGTAAAGACGACACCCAAGCTCTCTTTTCTATGCCCTTCGGGGGACACATATTGAGTCTCCAAATATAGGGAAATCAGAGATTTTATTAGTTTTTGTTCAGGATTATATGGGCACCACACACCACAAATAATAATTACGAACGTAGAACTAATTTACAAGCTGACGCCCAAGGTGCATCCACCGGAGATCATGCATAGGCAATTGATTTCATACTTATGTATTTAAACTATAAAGCAAGGTCGAAAGGTTTTATCTTTTATTAGCCATATGAAATTACAATTTTGCGTTTATATGCTAATAAAATCCTGCGAATAATGATAAAACGTGTAAGAAGCCTTAATCCACTAGAATTAATTACAATCTTAAGCTTGGAACGTTAAGCCAAATGTTCTTATTACCTTCCAGTTGTTGTCGTTAGTGTTGCTGATGTAACGCTTGACCTCCTTCACCATCTCTTCTCTTTATATATATTGCCGCTTCTGAAGCCATACCGACCTCTGAAAATGAGACTGAAGGAACATGAAAAGCAATTTGGGTCTAGAAAATGAAGGCTGATATGAAGGAAAAAGTAAGGTCACCATCGGCTTTATGTTATGGGACCTTACCCATAATAACATAATGGACTATTCCATACGTAATAAATACTGCGCCTCAAGAGGAAGCAGGGAGTTCAGTCTGAGGTCTGGAGTCTGTCAGTCAGTCAGAGCGAGTGAGTCAGTCAGTCGAGTCAGAGGCAGTCCGAAACAGAGTCGCGTTCAGACAATTACTACAAGACATTGGAATAGTGATACTGGTCGAGACTACATTGTTCTCCCTACTAAACCTGATTGTTCGTACTAACACTTTCTACTTCTCTGTATATATTCCTGTTTGTAATATATCTGTGTCATTCCATATCCATGTTCAAGTTCTTCTTTATTGGTTCTACCTTGGACCATCACCGTGGTACAAGGACCTTGGACCATAACACTTTAAAACGAAGATTTTTAGTCAGCTGCTGCCATTATGTTGCTGCTGTAACGCATGACCTTCAACGCCGCCGTTTTTCATTTCTTATTGTTGCCGTTGCTGAAGCCATATCGCCCCCCCCCGAGAATCAGACAGGAAGAATATTAAAAGTCGTAATTAGTGGCGAGACAATGAAATCTGCTATTGGTGATCATGTATTGATGGAAACACACTCTTTATAATGAAGAAAAATACTAGACAGAGAAGAACACTAGACAATCACACTTAAGAAAAATAAAGAATCGGCGAAGGAGGTTAAGCATGACAGCAATAACAACAGATAGGCAATAAGAATATTCGACTTTACGTTCCAAATTTTAAGTTTAAATCTTAAATACTTGGTCCATAAATACAGATTTAGACTCGATGGAGATAAAACAATCTACATCCATAGATTAAATAAGGGGTTCAGTACTAAATTACCTGAAGGCTACGCGTATCGGCAGATATCTGTAAAAGCCTGGAGGGCACAAATAAAACCAAAAAGTTGTGATGATAACAACAAAAATGAGAACATTGCTACGAATGTGAGCACTGAATAAGCTATTGAAGTATTATTAAACTATTGACATGTGATTGTCATATATGATTGATCTATTATGAATATGACTGAACTATTACAAGATTAAAATAATCGAAAATGAAAAATATTATAAATGAGTGCTAATCAATTAAAATATAATTAAATAGGATAGAATTATAAGAAATATAATTGAACTTATGATTCAACCATTAAAATGGAATAATAAACTCTTTCGAAATATATCGTTTTTTGATGTATCCATATGAATGAATCGTAATAAAAATGTGTGACGACGATCTTTAGCAATTTTCAGAGATACACAGGCCACCGACATAAAGGTACTTGTCTTATAGCGATGTTTAGCAAGATAGTATATCATGGCATTACACGTTTTGTTAATTCGCTCCGGATGCATCATATATATGTCTGATATATTTTGCTTTAATAAATATTTACATGTACTCATAATTTTTAATTCATATATTCAGCCCCCCCCTCTCTCACTCTCGTCCTCTTTCTCTCTTTCTGTACGCTTCTTATCCTTTTGGGACGAAAGGTTTTAAATGTAATTTTTAAAAATGTGCTTAATCTGTTGAACCTTTTTTTAAAATTTACTTCAGCCTATGCAATGCAGTAAATCACTGAGACTCAAAGGGTTACAGGGTGTGAAAGAGTTAAAAACAAAAAAACATACCTAAGGAGCAAGAACAAATGATGTGTAATCAGGAGGGCGGTAGATAGCGATTGACATTGCATCTAAAAGATTACAGTGAACTGGAAAGCATGGATCCGAAAGAGAGTTCCATAAGCGAGAAGAAATTGTTAGAATAAAACTTATGGTTACATCTAGCCAACTAAACTGTAAATTTTCACCACGTCGCCAGTCTAGTACTGTGCTTAATTTCATACAGTCTAGGTACCATAGTGAAGAGTTCCTCCGAACAATTACCGTGAAAGTGTTTATAGAAAAGGCAAAGGCAGGCAACCTTAAGATCCGGACCATTAATATTGCTGATTCTTCTTGCGATTTTATAAAGGAGTTCAAGGTAAATAGCAGTGTCACCGGACCGCATATAGCGGCAATATTCTAAGCATGGACGATAGGTAGACATAGATATATAAGGTAAACTCTAGAGAGGAAATTTATCTGGTACAACATAGAGAACCAACCTTTCTAGCTGCTGATCTAGCAATTGATTCAATATAGTCATGTCAGCCAAAAACGTTAGCCCATGAAGGCGCAACGAGTCACTCCTGGAGGGCGGCATCACAATGCTGATGGAATGCAGAGAGGTTACTCTCAGATGATTAATGGAGAGCAGTTTAGTTTTTGAGGCTTTAAAATTAACGAGCCATACGTTGCCCCAGCTAACAACAGACCGAATAAAATATATATAATATAATTAATATATAATTAATATATTAGCTAAAAGTAGCGTAAATTTAGTAGAAGACTACACGCACGGGGCACGCAGTGAAGATCGAACTCACTACTAAGGATATTTATTCATTAACCAGTGAATCGTGAAAGGTTGCCCTAAATCGTATTTGATGGGAGTGAGCAGCTGTTACTTCAATTTTACCGTGCAATGCTCCAATAATTAATAAATTATTGAATCAAAAGTCATCATACATTGATTGGAATAGTTTAGAAGACTAAAATATCGATTAATTTGGTATCTGTATATATAAGAACAAAGAGTCATTCAATTTATTGTATTGTCTTCTTTACGGCAGAAAGGTACGTCACCATTTTGAATCATTCTTTTGTATCAATTTAGTTCTGTTTAAAAATGCGCTTTATCCACTTGTTAAACGCGGGATAGTAAGTTAATTTTATAAAAAAAATATTTCTACCCATCTCTCTCACTCTGTCTGTCTGTTTCTCTCTGTGTCTCTTTCTCTCTATTTCCCTATTGTAACAGCAAAATTGTCGAAATTGTGTAAAAGCAAAATTGTCCAATTGTTAGATTAAGTTCAGAACTGTTGTATCTTAGAAATGATTAAAGATATCTTACTGGAATTCTCCGAGGTTTTTATAACACCATTGGACTCTACTTTGAGCAATAAGAATGAATAATTACTCTCCAAGCTGTTTCTGTTTACATGGATGATTTCCCAGCAACGACAAACTCGTGTACATGTGTATGTGTGTGAAATAACACTTGTTTCCGTATGCATAGATCAAAGATAAAAACTGCCCTGTCCCAGTAGACACAGTCCTAGAGTGCTTGGGACCCCAAGCATTTCAATTCTGTTCAGGATAAATTCATCTTAGTCAATATCATTTGTTAATGCCAAGTCTCGTTTTCTATTTTTTAATAATTGTATCTGATCTGATAGTGTGGTGATATGTCGAAGTGTCAAAGTTTATAGTTTTATGATGGTGTATTGCGTTTGTACTTATTTATTTTCACAGCCCTTTTAGATTAACCAAAGTGTACAATATACAGTTAGTAGAAAACGACAATAATCAATGCTAATCATCTTATCGCTAGGCGCACCCAAATCCTGATTGGATCCTAATTCAAGTTACCAAGTATATCATATATCTTTCGTTTTATAAGATCATTTTACAAGGATCAGTGATATTTTTTAATAGGGAATATTACAACTCAAGCAATATCTTCATCGTATAGGAAAAAACTACAGGTACACACATTCACTTAGTCGTGGCACTAAATATACACGCCACAATCATTTGCTGTGTCAAACATCACCTCTTATCTTAAAATACCCAAAGGTGTAATGTTTAGATGGACGTCGGTGTTTTTCGTCCGCTTAATATTCTTACTCATTACCGTTCTCCAGATACGGTCGCCCAGAGCCTTGTGTACTCGCTGGAGGTGTGGTTTTTGATGCATTTTTCTGTATGGTCCGACGAGCTGTAGTTTTCATTTGACTGTAGACCTTCAGAAAGAGCGAAAAATGATTATAAGTAAAATAAATATAAGCCGATGTAAATGTTGCGAACAATTTAATACCATAAGCCAAAGATTATCGACCGTCGTGCCGCGGGACTGTAGTGTGCCGCGCTATCCTCTTAAGTGTGTCGCGAATTATTTTCACGGCATACATATATGTGTTATGAAATGAATTAAGTCCGATAATTATTTAATATATTTTCTGTTTATACGCTATTTTAATAGACACAATTTATTTAAGTAAATGCTCTGTTTTTTTAATTAAATAGTATTAATTTACATTTGCCGGCCTGAATTTTCGAGAACATTCGTAGAAAAAATGCTTTCTTTAACAGGAATCGAACCTGTGACCCTGATTTGACGTGCTAGACCACTTATCTAGAGAGAAGCGTCTGCGTAGTAAAGTCCAAATTAATGTTTTTTAAACAACAAATCTTCGACGATCTTTCCCGAACGATCATATCTTCTGAAAAGACGTACCTTAACGTAAATAATGACAACATATTATGAAATGGATTAAGTCCGACAATTATTTAATATATTTTATGTTTATACGTTATTTTAATAGATACAATTTATTTAAAGTAAATGCTTTGTTTATAATTAAACAGTATTAATAACATTTACATTTAATTACTAATTACATATGGAGAAAGCATACTTTCTACGGATTTTCTCGAACATTCAGGCCGGTAAATGAAATTAATTCTTAACTTTCTCTCAATACCTCAACACACTAAACTTTTATTTCATTCATTATTATCGCTCAATCAGGGCTACTACCCTTTCTTTTCAGGATTTGAATGATGAATCGACAACTATTGAATTTACTTTTTGCCGCGGGGATATTAGCTACACTGCTTGTGATTGTCGAATCTAGTATCATAGGGACACATGCAGAGGGAAAAGGTCAGTATCCATTACGGAAGTCGAAGAGAGAAAGAGTAAAGACAAGGAAAAAAGCATTGAAAACAAAGAAAGCGAAGACAATGAAAAAGAACAGGATTATAATGACATGAAAGAAGTTGGAGGAAAGGAAAAAAAAAACAAAAAGAGAGAGTACTCGAGATGAAGCCGGAAACATTGTTGTAGGAAAGTTGCAAGTTGAAAAGATCAAGAACAAAATGAGTGGCCTACCTATGAGAAAATAAAGGTAAGTAAAGGGAAAAAATGATTTTTGTTACATTTCATAAAATAAGCAATGACTATTTTACAAAAATGAGAATAATACCGATCAGAAGTGATTGATTTCTGTACGGGTGGCAGAACATCTGCCAATAATCAGGGTAAGTTTTCCTTTTTCAGGGCCCCGTTCTTTGACAATTCTGGCTGGGATCAGACTGTACTAGATATCCTTCTCCTTTGACGTGTTTCAACAAAAACGTTGGCGTCTTGTTTTTGTATTCTGACAGTGCTCGGCCTGGAGTGAGGTGAGCTTGAAGCCAGGGATAAAAGCTTTAAGGCAGTATCTGTATAATTGCACTAAATAGGGAGGTTTTGAAGATTCCGACGCCAGTATGTCATTATCCCTGCTCTCTTTCACACACACACACACACACACACACACACACACACACACACATGCAGTCCGGCGATCAGTGGTGTGCAGGAGCGAAGTCCTGCTGGCAGACGTAGGGGCGTCCGGCGGCGATCTTGTCCATCCAGGGCTTCACCACGCCCCTCCGCTCCTCCTGGTAGGTCTCAGCGATGACTCTCAGGCCGTGACCACCGATTTAAAAGGCCTGCTCGATAGTGACGTGACGTCATAAATGTAGTCCATGCAGTGAAACAGACAGTAATCATAATGTAACGAATAATTGTAAGAAAAAAAATTGGTTTTAGAAAACTTTTTAAAAATACATTTATAAAAGAAAGAAAAAGAATTGGATTTTATACAGAACTTTATTTCATATTAATTTTAAAAAAATAACCGATAAGAAAAAAAAATTGTTGTTGAATGTTTTGTTAAAGTAAAAAGAAATTAAACATCATGTTACATTTCATTAAATTTTAAAGACTGAAATTCGTTCATTATTTTATTTGTTTCAAATTTGAAAACATGTTTAAAATCATAATCACTATTGTTTTAATTTGCATGATTTTATCTTAATTTTAGTAATTATTCTGTAAAGTTACAATATTGTAACTATTAATGATTATTATTCTTACACTATATACAGCAACAACTCAGTTATGAATTAGGAAACCAACAGACGAGCAAATTACAAGTAAATTATAAATAAGAAACAAACTAAATACAAGAAAGTAAATAAATTTGATACAAAAAAAAAGATTTAAAATTCAAATAATACTTATAGAAAAGTAGGTTACAGACAGACAATTTTAAGACTGAAATTCGTTCATGATTTTAATTGTTTCACATTTGAAAATTTTTTATAAATCCTAATCAGCATTGTTTTAATTTGCATGTTTTTATTTCAATTTTAATAATTACTAGCAGTAGAGCCCGGCGTTGCCCGGGGATGTAACAGTAAGAGATAGATCAACTATCGACCATCATAAAGACTGAAAAATAAAATTGACTAAGATTATTGTTTAAGGTTGACGGACACGCATGTCTTAATTAGTTTTTTTTTTTTTTTTTTTTTACGAATTGGTCAAACCCAAATTCAAACAAAAACATTGTTTACAATCGTTATGAGTCTATCGATTGGTGAATAGAATTTTATTATAAACAATTGTCTTGTAAATGGAATTTTTAAAAAGAGAAATTCTGAATGTAAATAAAGAAAAAAGTGCAAGACAATAAGAAATACCACCTGCCGAAAAAAAAAAAAGTGGATGTTTGTTTTATTGGCTGAAAAATGTAAGAAATCCAATCCCATATATAAAGGAACACACACACACACACACACACACACACACACACACACACACACACACACACACACACACACACACATAAACAACCTGGTTTTTTTTAACCTAAGTCACCCAACAACAATCGCTAAAAACATAGAGCATAGTCTGATGAAAAAGACGCCAAAGTTTATGAAAACAAAATTTTATCGTCAAAATGCTTATTTTTTTGACGAGGATAGACTAAATTTTTTTAACTATTTAAAAAAAAAATTTTCCATCTTTTAGAATATTCTAAATTTTGATTTAAAAAATCTTGTTTTATCTTTTGTCGCAACAAGGGGTTGTAAATAACATAGATAATTTTTAGCGCATTTTTTTGTATTTAAACACATTAATTTGGAAAAATCTTGCAAAAATAAAATAATTGTCAGATGTTAATGAAACTTTTAGAAACTATTCACAGATGATCGAAATTATTATAAATATTTTTTTTATTAAAATCATGTAGAAATATTTTTTTTTTATATTTATTAACACCCCCATAACTAATTTTATGAAAAACTCTAGAAATTCGAGACCATCGGTTTTAGTTCCTTACAATAGTTAAAAGCACAAGGCTTTGAAGAATGCAAATCATGTTTTTTTTTTTTTTGGCCAACGTACCTGAAAATCAGCTGTGAATTGTAAATACAAAAAATCAATAAAACAAATATATTATTTAGTTTCAAATGCTTTTATTTGTTTTAATTTGTTTTTATGAATATGGACAATATTTTCTGAAAGGCAGATTTTTTCAATGAAAATTGAATTTTTAATGGAAAATTATTTCTTATTTTTTAATTTTAAAAAGATTTTAAAAAATGTTTAAATTGAATTTTAAAAAATATTTTAACATTAGTTAAAAAATAAAATCAACCTTTCAAAATGTCCGTGTGAGATTGTCATTGTCAGCGCTTTGAAAATTGTATAATTTGGACCAATCAGATTAGCCATGGTAATTAAGAAATGTAATTTTGTGTTTATAGTCGGACAGTAATTATCAAGTATGGAAGACCAACCAGAATACAATTTAGTTGCATTATTTGAGTTCAGCATTGTTCTCCGCTGTTAAGCCCTTTACTTTTTGCGAAACACGTATGGAGAAGTTAATTTGAGTTTTCAATTTCAACTGAGAAGGGTACCTACAAGTAACAGTATCATCTTATGAAATTTAACTACTGCTAAACTTTAATTTATATGATCTTATTTTTATATTAATCTCAGTTACGACATTTTTCCATAAATGAAATATCAAAATTAATAATAAAATGAATGTAAATACAAATAACACAGTAAAATGTAATAAATGTACATAAAATTATAGTATTTTATGTAATATTTCTGATAAAATTTCATAAAAGAAAGGTACCTAAATTAATTAGATACCTTTTTTTCTTATGAAATTTAATCTCACTATTAATAGTCTTATTTTTTTAATTTCTTTATATTTTCCATAAAGCATCGTAAACGTAAAAATGAAACTAAGTACAAAAAATAAATAAATAAATAAAAATAAAAATTAGAGCGCTGAAAGTTTCCCGTAAAAGTAACAAGGTAAATAATTTGTTCACTTAAATAATTTCACTTCCTTCCATCCGTAGAAAGAATTCTCCTCCCGTAAGTTATCTAAACGTCATGAATGTATATATTTTTGTCAATCGTCAAGCGACGCGAAAGGTTTATGACCTGCCTTGTTTTATTTTCAAATTACATTTTTTTATTTAGAAGTTGTTAAAAACACAAAATATTTTAAATAAACAGTATAATATCTGTTTTTATTAAAATCAGTTTTGAAAAATGATAATTGACTTTTAAAAGAATATCAACAGTAAGATTTTAATCTTTTTTTTCAAATCGAAAAAATGATTGAAAATGATTATCTGCCCTTTTTTTGTTCAAAAAACAATATTTTTAACGAAAATTTCAGACGTGCTTACTGAACGATTAAAAATGTAAAAAATACCCCCAAATACTTTTTAAAAGATCTTTCCTCTTTAATAATAATATTTTTTCATTAGACGATAAAATTTTCATTTTCAAGTTCGGCGTCTTTTTTTTCATGTTATGCTTTTTGTTTTTATTTTCTGGGTGAGTTCTCCCCCTTTTTTTCTCACGATGTGTCTTAATTTTGTTTTATAATTGATTTTATTAAAAAACAACTGTATTTTTTCCCATTTTCGGCCCCTTTAGAACCAAACCAGGTAATTTTATGTAGTCCTGTCTGCAACATTGAAATCAGCTAAAAACATTAGGAAATTCGATCCAACATATAAACGTTACAGACACACACACACACACAACCTGCGTTTTATAATAAGTAAGATTCTGTAAAGTTACAATTTTTGTAATCATTAATCAAATACAGTAACAACAGAATTACGAATTAGGGAACAAACAATAATTAAATAAACAAATTATAATTAAATGATGAATAAATAAAATAATTATGATGAATAAATAAAACAATTAAACATAAATAAGAAACAAATAAATACAAACAAGCAAATAAATTAGATACAAACAATAAATAGATTTAAAAATCAAATAATAGTTTCAGAAAAATAGGTGACTGATACAAAATTTAGCTGAATATTTAAAGTGTTCTTTCTTTGCTTAACTTGTTACTTGTAATATTATTATTTTCCCTAGAACAAAAATTAATTAAAAGAGAATTTGTAGAGCTCCAGACAAACATTCTTTGTATTTTTTCTATATTGTGACCCTCATCACAAGTGTCAACATCAAAAAGAAGCTCATAATCTGCCAAAACATTCAATGTTATATGCATGGCTATTTTTCTTTGATTTACTGAATGAAGAAAAGAATGATTTTTTATAAGTTTATCAATGACTACATAATTATAGAGAACAAAATTTATAGTTTTATCATTAGGATATAAGAGAGAACCTCTATTAATCCCCTGAAAATAGCTGCTTATTTCAGGTATTCCTTCCACATTATATCTTACACTTCCAGATATTAAATCTTTGCAACTATTGCATTTAATTTTCTTAAAAACTGCATTACAGCAATAACCTGCTAAGTATAGCATTACAGGTAGAACGTCTCTACAATTATTAACATCATCCTCTTTAACATCAATTTTATATTTATATATATCTAACTTTTCCTCCTCTGTCACTTCATCCCAATTTGGTTCTTGTAAAGTCTTTAAATCAATTTTAATGCATTGCTGATTAAATGGTAAGCTCAATTTTAAAGCTGATTGCATTCTAATTTTTTTTCATACTCAAATACTTGTCGTATCGAGATATTATACTGATCCCCACTAAGTTGTCGGTATTGACCAAACCTTGCTTCAAGGTGATCAGTTTGAAATTTGCCTGGTAATATGTACAGCATTTTCAGTTCTGTGCAATATTTGGCCAGTTCTAGAAATGCATAGGTTGTATGATGCAAAGCAGTGAAGGTTTCCTTTGTTAATTTGCCAGTTCTTCCAGAAATGCTATTCCAAGATTCTAACCAGTCACAGAATACAGAGAGAAATCTAAAATTTTCTTCATTCATTCTAAGTGGATTATTTCTAAGCCGACATCCTTTATATGGCGTTTTAACATTCATTATTGTCCACCAAATATAAAATATGTTTATATATTCTGCAACTTCTGCAAAATTAGGCAAATATTTCTGTTTTCCTAAAGTCAATAATCCTTGAATAGTGTATTCATTAAAAATTTGCAGAACTATTTTAACATTTTGCCTTTCAAGATTAATAGGAGAAAGTGCCTTTGAGGTCAATTTATAACAATATTTCAAAATTGACTGACATTCTAAGGCATGAAGTTTCTGTAAGGTAGAAAATGGGGCACTTTGGATACTATCTAATTCATGATTTCCATTATGACAAAATTTGGGGAACAGCATGCATTTATTTACATCTTTTTGACCAAGCCAATTGTTTCTAATGCATTTTAATATATGGATTGAGTCAAAAAGGAAGAAAAGGGGTCGAGACTTTATAACTGGGTGTGGATATACAATGGAAAGCTTTGGAGGACTGCAAAAGAAAGATATAGCTTTTTTATTTATAGCATTATTATCTGTTATAATTGATAATACTTGAAAGCCTATCTCCTCTAAATCAATTATTATGCATTTAACTATGTCAAATAACTTCTCAGCTTTAAGACATTTAGTTGGTATAACATGCACAACATCTTTATATTGTGAGAATACACTGCTAATCATGAAAGCAAAAGCACTTGTTGCAGCTTCACTGCTGTTGTCAGATAAGCCAACAATATTACCACCCTTATAATCTAAATAAGGTTTTAGATGAATTTCATCAACAAGTAAAGATACTGTGATGTCCTTCTGCACTAGGAGTTTAAATTATTTTTTTATATACATAAGAAAATTGTTATCATGTTGCTCAATCAAAGGATTCATATATGTTGATAATGTTAGTCTTTTAATGGTTGAATAGCTAGGTAAAATTATATTTTTGCTGTCTCTTAACAATCTGTACCCTTTAGATGAGCAGTTATATAACAATGAAGAAAATATAATCATTTCTGTTGAATAATAAAGCTATTTTGTGTCATTAAATTTAGCTGCTCATATATAAATTTAATTGCTTTAAAATGTTTGTTTGATTCTTCTTGCACCAATAGTAGAAATGACATTACCAATTTTAATATAAAAATCATATTTTGAGGTTCAGTTTGTTGTTGTTCTGTGTCCATTTTCTTCATGTTTTCTATCAGAATTTCAAGGGTATTTTGATCAGTTACATGTTTAGAAATCTTATAGTCCCTATTGAATGCATATCCACATAAAAACACATGTACTGCAAAATCAGATTCAATTACAAGAGACAGATTGATTTTTGATATTTGGATTTGATGATGCTGAATATAATAAGTGTCTCTTGCTGCCTAACAAAACTCCAGTAATTTTTATCAAGGAAATTTAATTTCCTTTCTAGATCATTAATATTATGGAATTTCTTTTGCATTTTATATGCTAAGTCATCATTAATACTTTGATTTAAAGCACTTTTAAGAGCAGAATTCTCTAGTCGGATTCTCCTGGAATCTGGTGACTCTAGAAGTATTCAATGAAGATAAATATGAAGGACAGTTTGGGAAAATTCTAGGAATAGCACCATCACGAAGATATATATTTTTTTTAGTTTAACTGCAATTGTGACGCCTGCTTTTTCGTCAAAAGCTGACGCTTCTCTCCTTATGTCCTCCGGTCCTCCGGTCAAAAATGTAATCACATACCTAAAAAAAATTTAAAAACCAAACATATTTTAAATTCTTGTGAAAATCTAAGAAAATCAATCGGCAAAATCGAGACAAAATAATATGAAGCATTAATGAATTTTAGAAAAAGTTAAAAGAATTCAACAAAAAATTAGTGACGAAGAAATGTACAAATAAGAGAAGTTTTAAAAGTTTATTCACTTTTTTTAAATTTAAAATGATAAATAAAAAATTTTCTTTTGAATAAAACAATTCTAAAAATGTTAAATTATTAAATTATAATAATTCTAAAAAAAATTCGATTATTTTTATGCCTATAAAAAAGATTCCTTTATGAATTTATATCGAAAATGTCTTTAAAGTTTATTTTTTATAAAAATTAGATTTCAGCTTTTAAAAACTTTCGCAAATTGTTTTGTTTTTAATATGTTTGAATAGAATTATTTTAATCCTCAAAATTTAATAACTTTTTAAAACAAAACTTTGTTTTAAAATATGTTGTGAATTACAGACATGAAATTAATTAATTCAATTAAAGTTTCCTTTAGTCACGAATAAAACAATTCTAAAAAATCGTTAAAATTATTAGAATTATTTTTTTTATGTATATAAAATATTCCTTTAGGAATTCATCAATGAATTTATGTCGAAAATTTCTTTAAAGTTTATTTCTTAAACAAATGAGGTTTTACCTTTTAAAAACAACACGTACGAGAATGAATGTCTAAAAACTTTCTTGCTAGATTTATGCCTTAACTTTATGTTATGAATTACAAAGACGTGGTATTAATTTTATCATTAAAGTTTCAATAAAATTTACTTATTTTTTAATACAAAAAAAAATACTGACTCTGCTGAATTTAGTAGGTGAAAAATGATCTCTTCTGATTGTACGAATCCAAACATCAGATAATTCTTTATCTTTTTTTAAAGAAAATACATGTGTTTAAGGCCGTTTTTATAATTCCTTTGTAATTTGGCACAGCGCATCTATAAGGAGCAATGTTTTTTGCTTTAAATTAATTCAATATTTAAAAGAAAATATTAATGAATAATTTTAAAAAGCCGCTGTAAAAAATCTGATAATAAAAAAAAACGACATTTTCTTGAAAGAAACTCAATATGATGACGTCATATTTTTCCTTCTCCCAATGAAACAGGCCTTTCTATAGGTGGCCACGGTATAAGAGACAAAATTCAAGTGCATTGCTGTGATACGACATGTTTTCTGACAACATGAATTCTTTATTGTCCAGACTACTGCTGATGAGCTTACATTAAAACGGAATCGTATACAAAAATATCATCATTCAAAAATACGGGAAAAGTCCACAGAAGAGAATTCATGATATGGTGTAAGAGAATAAGCTTTTTAAACGACACCTACCAATGTTATAACCGTTTTGAAAGTGACCTCTCAGTTTGAAGGGATATTTGACGGTAAAAAATTCTTGTAGGTTCTGGGGTGTGAAATTTGTCACACGTATCTGCCTTTAATCTGTCACGTCAGATTTATAACCTCTCACTGGACTGTCCTTTTATGCGATATCTTGTGGAAACTGCCCCCCACCCCGGCCGAAGTTGACATTCTGCCGTTTTCTTTTCAACTCTCTTTCCTTCCGTCGTAACTGCTGATAGCAGTCGTTTTTATTCTCAAAAGTAGATTCACAAGATCTTGGCGTTTCTTCGATTGAACCTAAAATTGCATGAAATTTAACACTTTTTTTTTACACAAAATAGAATTTTATAGTATTACAGAGCAATTGTTTAATTTAATCCAATCGTTCCTAAAAAATCTTGAAATAAATGTTGTTCTGAACGATCTTGGAGTTACAATCCTCCACGGGAACACGGGTGTCCCTCAAGGCTCTATCCTGGGCCCTACGCTGTTTCTGATCTTCATCAATGATATTCCTGATGCCATCAGTTCCCAAGTAGATATTATTGCAGATGACACTACAATTTACTCCTGTCTTAATAGCAAATCTCTCAAAGTTAACCTAACCGCTGCTATTTCAAAGGACCTCCAATCAGTGGTTAACTGGAGCAGTTAGTCTATTTCATACCTCTCCAAATTCCTGTTCAGTCATTCATTGTCACAGCCTTTTCGGTAGGTTACTCGTGGCTTTCCTCTGTCTGTCTCGCCTTCAATATGTTCCATTCTCCTCTTTATGTATCTTACGCTTATCATATGTTTTCATTACTCTCTAAGTTTTACTCACCACTCGTCTTATCCTAATTTTATTGTAACTCATGTTTTAGAAGTATTTCTATTTGTCGTATACTTAACAGAACAGTCTGTGTTTTTATGATTGTATCTTTTCTGCCTCGAAGTCCTATGTTTGTTTCTCTAATATACCCAGAAATATTATCCCAAATATTTAAACTCTGAAATCTGTCTTAATGCTATCACATAGCCACTTTATGACCTATTTTTACACTTGACTTCTCATTCTAAATTTTGCACGATCAACAAGGCAGAGGTCTTTTCTTTTGCTTAAAGGACAAACGTTTTCAGAGATTACATCTCAAACAAAAGTTCGGCTAAAATTTATGAACAATTTCTCAACATATTACAAAAGAAGGACATTTTCTGTTGAGTCATTACGTGGCTTCATTTCTCGCGTAAGTAAATTTGTTTCTTTGTTTGATGTTCCCAATTATATATTTATTAAGCTTATATAATTCTTTTTTATATTGTCCTTCATTTTGAAATTACGATTTTCATTAGATTGTTCAAATGTTGAGGAGAAAAAAAACAAAATATGGTAGTAAACTCATAGGGCGATTATAGATATATACAAAGTCGCTGGACGTTTATGTAAAGTATATCAAGAAAGGGTGTTTGTGATGCAGTTTTTATTCTAAATTCTACATTATCTAACTATCTATCTATCATCTCATTTTTTTTGAATAAAAAGGTGTATATTTATGATGAAAAAAAGGTCCTCAACTCGATGAAAACACGGATTTATCATCAAAATGTTTATCTTATTATCAAGAGAGAAGACCAACATATTTTTTGATTATTTTATTAAATTTTTAATCCTTTCTAGTAAGTTCTAAATTTTGGGTAAAAAATAAGACATTTATTAAGAAATGCTCAGTACATTTTTGGCGGTAAAATACTCATCAATTTAGAAATTCTTGCAAAAAATCAAATAATTGTCGGATTATTTTAAAATTCTAGGGCTTATTAACAAATGAAATTATTTTATAAATGTTTGGCTTTAGAAAATCTTTTAATAGAAATATATTTAACATCTTTTCTTTCGCCTTAATGAAAGTTGGAATCCCTTGTAAATCATAATTATTATCAAACTGTTACCCGAAAATCCGCTCTGAATCGTAAAAAAAAAAAAATCTAAAAATTATTTAATTAGAAAATATTTTAATTGTTTTTTATGAATAATATATATTATGGACATTATTGCATTAAGATAAATAATTTCAATGAATAATGAATTTTATGAAATTGTTTACCTTTTATTTTTTTTTAAATAATTTATAAACTTTTAAATCTTTTAAATTTTTGTAAAGGTTTTTATGATTTAAATTTCTGCACCGGTCAGCTGATATGGTTATTAAGTATTTTTTTTTGCAAATCATAAATTGAAAAGCTTAGTACAAATCACCGGGCGACAATATTTTTTATATAATTTTGAATTTTTTAATATATATAAACATAGGTACCACCACGAGATCGCTATAAAAAGATCATAGCATGATGAAAAAGACGCCAAACTTGACGAAAACAAAATTTTATCGTCTAAATGTTTATGTTATTATTAAGAGGAAAGATGAAAGTATTTGGGGGGGTATTTTTTACATTTTTTAATCCTTCCTATCACGTCCTAAATTTTCGTGAAAAATCTTGTTTTTCGAGTAAGCAAAATTGACCGGTATCAGCCATTTTTCCATTTTATAAAAAAATAAAAAATCTTTGAAATCCTTTTAAATATCAATTATCATTTTTTCAAAAATTATTTTAAGAAAATCAGAAATTATAATGTTTATTTAAAATATTTTAAACCAAGCTTAACTTAGATTCTGCGCCGAAAAGATGTAATTTCAAAATAAAACAATGCAGGTCATAAACTTTCGCGTCACTTGACAGGTGATGAAGGACATATTGACGGATTCCGCGAGGATAATTTGTTCTACGGAGGGAGAAAAGTGAAATTATTTACATCTAAGTAAATAAATTATTTACCTCGTTATTTTTAAGGAAAACTTTCAATGCTCTAATTTTTTTTTTTTTTTTTTACCTTTCACCTTTACGTTTACGATGCTTTATGGAAAATATATTATAAAGAAATTAAAATAAGACTGTTTAGAGTGAGATTAAATTTCATATTTCATAAGAAAGGTATCTAATTAATTTATAGGTACCTTTCTTATGAAATATTATCAGAAGTGTACATAAAATACTATAATTTTATGTACATTATTACATTTTACCGTGTTATTTGTATTTCCATTCATTTTATTATTAATTTTGATACTTCATTTATGGAAAAATGTCATAACTGAGATTAATATAAAAATAATATCATATAAATTTCATAAGATAATACTGATACATGTAGGTACCCTTCTCAGTTGAAATTGAAAAATCAAATTAACTTCTCCACACGTGCTTCACGAAAGTAAAGGCCTTAAAAGCAGAGAACAATGCTTAACTCAAATAAAACAACTTAATTGTATTCTGTTTGGTCTTCCGTACTTTATAATTACAGCCCGATTATAAACACAAAATTACGTTTTTTAATTACTGCGGATCTTCTGATTAGTCAAATTGATACAATTTACAACGCGCTAAAAAGATCTATCTCATAAAGACACTTAGTCAACCCGATGCGGCTTTTAACTAATTTTATAATATTTTAACAACTTAAATGTAAAAATCTATTATAATTAGAAAATAACAAATAATTGTATTCAAAATTCATTTTTCATCGAATTTTTTTTTTTTTGCTTTCAGAAAATATTGTCAATATTCAAAAATTAGTTGGGATGGGTAAAACGTAAATAAAAAATAAATAAAGATGACAAAAATTGAAAATTTAACTTCTCCAAACTGAACACCGTTTTCACTTTTTAAATAAAATCATTTTCATCGTTTGTTGCATTCAGACAATATTATCCGTATTCATAAAAGCAACTAAAAGCATTTGAAATTAAATATTTTTGTTTTTTGTATGTTACAATTCAGAGCTGATTTTCAGGTAGGAGGGCCAATACTGAAAAAAAAAACATGATTTGTTTTCCTCAAAGCCTTGTGCTTTTAACTAATATAACCACTAAATTGAGTGACAATTTCTAGAATTTATAAAAATTAGTTATGAGGGGGGGTTTTTATATGAAAATATTTTTGCCATGACTTTAAAAAAGAAAACATATTTATAATAATTTCCATCATTTGTGAATAGTTTCTGAAACTTTCATTAACATCCGACAATTATTTTTATTTTTGAATGATTTTCCAAATTAATGTGTCACAAAAAAAAGCGCAAAAATTTTATATTATTTAGTAGTTCTGCTGATACGAAGAGAAACAAGGCTTTTTAAATCAAAAGATAGAATGTTCTAAAAAGAAGGAATTTTTTTCTTAAAATAATGATTATAATTTTTTTTAATAATAATTATAAAATATCTTTGTTCTTTCCTATTAATAATAACATAAACATTTAGACGCTAAAATTTTGTTTCCGTCAAGTTTGGAGTCTTTTTCATCATACTATGCTCATTTTAAATTATCAAATGGGAAATCAAAGGTCGAAGAAAGGGATCAACAGGACATTAGGTGATAAAATTCGATCAAATTATGTAAACTTACGCTCCTCAGTCGATGTTTCAGCCATAGCTGCTGTCAGTATCAGGAGAAAAACGAAAGTGTATCTTCCAAGCATGATTTCAAAAGCGTGAGTTCGTCGCTTGAACAAAACGATGAAATATAATTAAAGAAAAAGTAAAATATTATTTGAACACAAACGGAGTCTTTTATAAAACAATGCACTCAGTGCATTAGTCGTTCATAGTAATATGTTTGATCATAACTTCAACTTAAGGAATGCAGTTTTGATTAAAATATCATATAGACACAAAAGGTGTCTTTTATAAGAAAATAGTCTCGTTCATAGTAATATGTTTGATCATAACTTCAACTTAAGGAATGCAGTTTTGATTAAAATATCATATAGACACAAAAGGAGTCTTTTATAAGAGAATAGTCTCGTTCATAGTAATATGTTTGATCATAACTTCAACTTAAGGAATGCAGTTTTGATTAAAATATCATATAGACACACTAAAAGAGTATTTCATAAGAAAAGAGTATTTTTAAAGAAAAGTTCTTGAAAACAATTCAAGATGGCTTTAAATTTTCATAAAGATACCAAAATACGTACCTACCTCAACAAGACGAGAAAATAAAACTGGTACAAAAGCGATACTTTGTTAGACTCTAATGAGAATTAAAAAACAAACCCGCAAGCAACATTTTAAATCTTTTTCGATTGTTTGCATTTTATTGTTTGTTTTATTTTCTTATTTCTTGTTAGCTTAACCGTTTAAAACATAATTTTTCTCTCGACATCCGGTTAAATAATTCGATTTATTACTTTGAAAAATGATACCAATGTCTAACAGCCAGGTGTTACCATCCGAGCGGAACATAGGAAAAAATAACAAAAGACAAAAAACAAAAAAACAAACAAACAAAAAAAACAAAAAACAAAATAAACATAGCAACACTTGTACAACTCCAGATGCGCTTTTTTCAATGTCAGTCTGTAAAATCCCGCACCCAAATCTGCACGTTCTTTTTTCGGCTGAGTCTCCAGTTACACAGAAATCAGTTTTTTCATTCTCTCTTGTGTTTGGTGTTCGGCACATTGAATCTGAGCCTTTAACCTTGAAATCAATATCAAAATGTTTTTAGTCATAGGCAGTATTAGGGTTGTGTTTGTGAAGAAAAACAGTCGAACGTTTAAGCTTGGAGTTAACCTTTTTTTTCAATGGAATTTTAGTACTGTCCCTAAGAGGGGTTCGATCATTTCTTTTTTTTAATTTTTTTTTTATTGTCGACTAGTACTAAGCGTAGTTTAGATGTGGCACAAGGCCAAAAGTACGGGGCACCCAGTGATGACCGAACTCACTCGTAATTGTTCTAGCGAGACAAGCTTTACAACCGTTATAAAACGTCGAAGAGCACAGTTCAAGTCTCTCTCTCTAGGTCATCCCGAACGATTATGATTATAAATCTCCTGTGACCGAAGAATCGAGAAAATCGGCGAGAGTCATTCCCTGAACGATTATGATTATAAATCTCCTGTGAGAGAAGAATCGAGAAATGTCGGCGTGAGTCATTCCCTGAACGATTATGATTATAAATCTCCTATGAGAGAAGAATCGAGAAATGTCGACGAGAGGGTAAATTCAGGAAGCGATTATAAAGTCCAACAGAATCAACCCACCATTTAAGGTTGCCATTAAATCCTACAGAAGAGTTATGGAAACGTTATAATGTTTGTGGGTCACGTTATAGTTGGAAGAAGATAACGTTAGTGTTAATGTCTATCCCGACGTTATATAGGGATAGTACGTCTGAAATATATCATGATTAATTTACTCATTCCCTATCCTTGTAGACCAGATGTAGGAAACTTATTACAGAATAGTAGAATGAACAGGACCAGTATCGTTTTGATTTGGGATCAGATGTCAGGAAGAATGAAAAGAGATCATGTTAATGATTTAAGAATAACCAAGGTAATGTTGGAAAGGTTTCGAACCAAAATAAAAAAGAAAAATGAGAAAAGTAACTCTTGAAGCATCAGAGGACGATAGATAGGGAGGTGATAGACGAGAAAGATGAGGTTTCGACGCGGTTGTGTCTGTTGTCATATTTATAAAAGGGCCCCGTGCGTGTGTGGTACTGGCGGTCGCTGTGGAAATCAAATTCTCAATTGTTGTTACAACTTTAGTTTACTTTAACTTAGAAAATTTGATCAGTATTGGGAGGAAAATAGAGTTTAAAGAATATTAAGTGAAATAAGGAAATATAAACCGGTTAATGGGTAATATGGAAACATTGAGGGAAGAGGTAACCAATATGTCAGAGACTATGACAACTGAATTTAATAATTTCGTTCAAATATTTTCAATAATGACAATTGTAATAAGCAGACTATTTCTTCAGAGCAATTAATGGTATTAAAAGAAGATTTCCTAGTGTAGCATTAAAAGAAAATACCAGTGTTAAAGCTAGAAGAAAAATTAATTTTAAACAGTTGAAAAAATAAATACAATAGGAGAGAAAACTCAGTTTGAACCATTATGGAACCATAATGTCAGCTGCACTGGAACATTAGTAGAATAACAATGATAAATCAGCAATATTGGTGCTGAGAAGGCATAGGAAGATGACAAACAAATTGTATCGGCAGGGGGTGCTTGAAAGCGAGAGAGAGACCCATTCATTCTTCTTTTACAAAAACAGGCCCAAATTGGCCGAGAGATTCAATAAACGAATTGAAGATGGGAATCGACACTAACCGAAGAGAAATTAAACCTCGCTGGAAGAAAATTAAAACTCGCACCAGAATTGATTAGAACGCTAAACTTAAAAAAAGAAAACTAATGGAGTAAGTGGTGATGAATCTCAATTAAAGATTAAAGTCATATATATATATATATATATATATATATATATATATATATAAACAAAATGGACAGATATCCAGGTGCATGATAACAAATAAAGAAAAACTTTTTAAAAAAACTCATTTGTAACCCTTTTTTTAAAAATTTTAATTTTGGGCCCTTAAAAACTTTTTTTTGGGGTTTTTTCTAAATTTTTGGGTTTCATTTACCCCCCCTCTGGTTTTCCCAATTGGTCCAAAAAGGGTTTTTTAAAAATGAGAAAAAGGCAATTTGAAATTAAAATTTGTTTGTTCTTTCAAAGTTTTAAAATAACTTTCCAAAAAATTTGGGGTTTCAAAAAAAAAACCCAGTTTCATTTCCGGTTATTTTTTTGGTTATTACTTTTTTGTGAACCTTTTTTTCAAACAGAAGGCCCGACATTACCAAACGGGCCTGTGGGGAAACCAAACCCCGCCTTGTCCCTTTAAAATTTTTGACCTTTGGCTCCCCCAATAAAAACCAATTGAATCAATTTTTTTTTGGACCGTTTTAGTTAATGTTTTTTTTAAAAAATTTGAAAAATTTTTTGGGAAAATTTCCTTTTGTTTTGGGTTTTCTTAAAAAATTTTTCCCCGGGCTTTTTCCCCCCCTTTTCTCTTCGCCTCCCAAAAGGGCTTCCGGTGAAAATTGAAAAAGGGAAAAGGAAAGAGATGGTAGAAAGAGATAAACCGCCCGGGTTCCAAGCAAAAAAATTTTTCATTAAATCCCCTTTTTGGTGATAAAAAAAATATTTTTAAAAAAGGGAATTAAAAGGGGAAAAACCTTGAATTGAAAAGAAATGTTTTAACAAATTTATGCTGGGCCCCAAAATAAAAATAATCCAAAATAACAATTTAAAAATTTACCAATAACCCCCTAAAATTTTTACAAATTTTTGGAATTTTGGCTTTTTAAATTTTCTGAAACGGGTTTAAATCTTTGTTTGTCTTTAATTAAAAATTTCCCCATTGTTTCACCCCGGGTAAAATTTTTAAAACCCACTGTTTATTTATTACACCACCTTTTATTTAAAATTTTTTGGGAAAAAAGGCAAAAATTTAAAAACTTTTGGGGGGTTACCCCAAAAGCCTATTGGTTTTTAACTTAAAAGGGGGTTTTCCAAAAAACCATTTGGGTTAGGTTTTCGTTCCGGGGTTTGAGGCCCGTTTTGTCTTGGGACAAAAGAGGAACCCAAACGATGTTCCCAAAGCAAATTTCGTTTTAAAAATAACCCAATTGGTGTTGGGGGGTTGGGGGAATTTTTCCCAAAAAAGCCATGGTTTTTAAAAAAACCCTTAAAAAATAATTTTAGATAAAAAGGTTTTTTTTTTTTTAAAAAGTTCATTTAAACTTTTTTTTTTTAATGAATTTTTTTAAGGGGAAAAAACTTGTAAAAAAATTTTTTTACTCGGGGCTTCGTTTTTTTCCCTTGCGCTTGTCACAAAATTCTTTTGGGGGCCAACAACCACACAACAACCACATTTATTTAATTTTTTATTATTGGGAAAAAGGAAAAAAAAAGGGGTTTAAAGGCCTCAACCATGAAAAAAGCCAAAAAATTTTCCCTTTCCCCGAAAAGGACTTCCCCCCTTTGGTTCGGTGTTGTTTAAAATTTTAAAAAATTTTTAATTAAAGGATTAAAATGGGGGTTCTAAAAGAAACAAAGGTAAACTTTAAAGGGGGGAAATTGGTCTGGCCCCAAGTTGACAATACCCTCAATCCGGTAAAATTTTTCAAACCTCCCAAACAAATGACTAAAAATAACCCCAACCATTTTGTTTAGGGGTGGGTTTTGGCCCCATCCCCCTTTTTGAAGGGCCCGTTCCAAACCCTGGGCATAAAATTTTAAAAGGTCAAAACTGATCCGAAGGTTTTAAAAAATTTCAATTGTTTCCCCTGGGGGGTAAAGGTTAAAACCCATTCGTTTTTTCCCGGGTTAAAAATTCATCCTTTTATGTTTAAATAACCCTTTAACCGGTTCCCAAAAAATACACAACACCCCAAAATTTTTATTTTTAAAGGTTGGGTTTTGGGTTTTGGGGTTGTTGGGTGGGTTTCTTAAAAAAATTTTAATCTTAAACGGTTTGGGGTTTTTCGGACCGGGCTTAAAAAGGGTTAAGATTTTTTATAACCGGAAAGCTTTTGGTTTTCCCCAGAAAAGAAAAAACTTTTTAGGAAAAACGGAATTATCTTGGGAAAAATATTTCCAAATTAACTGTTGGGAAAAGGAAAAATTCAAAAAAAACCGGTTTTTTAAAAAGCTTTTAAAGAAAATTGAATTTGGAAACCTTTCCAACGTTACCCCAAAAATTTTAAAATTCGAAAACCTTTTTATTTTTTTTTTTATTTTTTTCTTTTGTGAAATGAAAATTCCCTCCGGAAACCCTCAATGAAAACCCTTTCCGGTTTGAATTTTGTCTGGGTTAAAAGGCCCTTTTGGTTGTCTCAAAAATCCTTTTTTTTTAACTGTTTCTTTTTTAAAACTTTTATTTTGTCGGGAAATTTCCAAAAACAAAAACCAATATATATTATAATTATAAATAATGAAAGAAACCCAATCTTGAAGGGCAAACGTTTATCTGTCCTTAAAACAAAACCCAAGTTTGGTTTTTTGGGGGACTTTTTTTTTTAAATTGAAACTTTTAAATTCCCTTTAACTAAATTTATTATAAAAATATTTAAAAAAAATTTATTTTAATTGGGGGATTTTATTATTATTATATAATATTATTATATTATATATTTAATTTATATAAAATATTTAAAAAATATTTATTATTTAAATTTTTAATACACTTTGGGGCCAATTCAAGACCTTTTTAAAATTAAATTTAAAAATTTAAAAACAAAAATTCCAAAGGGTTTTTTTTGAATTCAATTGTTTTTTTGAATGATTTCACCAAATTAAAACCCCGGGCCTTCCTGTTTTATTTTTACCAGGGTTTGGAGGGGAAGAAATTTAGGGGCCCTGTAATGTATTGAATGTAATTTGGAAACGAACCGGAAAAATTCCCAGAATCGGGCTTGGGCGAAATTTAATATACAAAACATAAATAAATTTAAAAAATTAAAAAAAAAGAAGTAAATTATAAATTTTTTGGTGGTTTTTTGGGGTTTGGCGTGTAAAATAAAATTTGTTATTGATTTTTTTTTTCCCCAAATTTTTTTTTTTCACCCCTATTTATTTTTAAAAGAAGTTTTTAAAAATTCCCCCGGTTTTTTTAAGAATTTGGACCACACAAAAAGGGGGGGAATATTTAATTATCCCCACGGAAGAAAACTTAAAAATTTTTTAAAAACAATAAAAATTTAACTTTTAAACATTAAAAATCTGCTAAATCGGGAAAATTTTAAGGAAAAAATTTTAAAGGTTTTTTTTTTTATTAAAAAGGAAAAAAAAAATTTTTAAAATAAAGAAAAAACTTCCTCTTGAAATTCAAAAAACTTTATTTTTGAATTCCCCCACATTAAAAAAAATTTAAAAAATTTTCCCCAAAAAATTTTTTATGTTCTTGGATTAGAAACCCCTTTTCTCGTTTTAGTCTTTAAATTATCCCAATTAACACTACACCAGTCAGACTCACACCCCAACTCCTATAGTAAATGAATTTAGGCTCTTTTGAATTTTCGCCGATTTTAGTCGGGCAAAATTTAATCTTGCCTTTTTCAATTGATACATTGTGCTAAACACCTTCACTGCACGAAATAAATTAATTAAATGGATATTTGAAAAAATAAGTTGAAATAAAATGAGTTCTTTTGAAAACAGGACATATCAAATCATTAGAGATTTGTAAAAATATTATTTATAAAATTAAAGCAAGAAATTCATTGCCTATTAAATGTCTCCAGCTCAGATAGTACTCAGATCTACGTTAGCCCGACGAGGCTTATTAATTTTATTTCATTCTCTTTTACTTATTTTCTTTCTTTTGTTTTTTCTTTTCTTTCTTCTTTCTTAGTTTTTATTATGAAATTTATCAACGAAATGTATTCGGTCAAGTTTTTGTGAGGTACGGAGTTGAAACAATTAATTTTGGACCCAGCCTGAAATCATGAATGAAAACGACTTTTTATAAATGATTTTGTTGCTTTGAAATAGATATACTTGAATGTTGACTCACCTTGCTAAACCTGACAAGTCCGACTGCCGGAGTCACCATATATATATATATATATATATATATATATATATATATATATATATATATATACTTTTTAAAGAAATTTAGAAGTCCTATTTCTTTGAGCCATGTTTCTGTTGTCTAAACTTTGTAGATGAAGGACAACTTTGTTTTCATCTTGTCCATAATTTGAGGATTATCTTCCATTTCCATATTCAGAATTTCATGTCAGTTTTATGTAACGTTATATTAATCTTTTATTTTTGTTCTTTCGTTTCGTTTTCAGATTTGAGTCAGACTAAAAACATAAAAAACAGTTGCAAGTTTATTGTGAAGCTACTGTAAATAACGAAAATTTTAAATGGTTTACGAAATTTCTTGTTGGAGAATTTTTATTGTATGATGTTTCCTATTCGAGTAAATAACGATAAAACGAAGAATTGAGAGTTTAAAGTTACTGTGACACACTTTCAAACACAGACCCAAAATATATACAAATCAAGAATTGAAAAAATTTTCTGATCAACTGGATAATGCTAATCGTTTTGATGTGCGATTTCCACAACATTATAAAATTTATAATTTATATGTTTAAAATTTTTGTTCATTTGACCATTTAGTATCCATTTCTCTAATAGATTCCATCCATGTGCACATTATGTTATATCTTACATTAGAGAATTTAATTTATATTTGCTTTTTCAGTAGTTTCGCTTTTACAAATCCCAAAAATTAAATAATTAAAAAAATTTAATAGAAAATTGTTTTGTTAGATAGAAATAAATAGATAGATTCGAGATAGATAAATAGAAGAAAAAAGTGATTGAGATAGATAGATAGATAGATAGATAGATAGATAGATAGATAGATAGGACAGGATATGGCACTATTAAGAAGGCGCTGGTAAATTGGAAAAAGTCTTCAAAATAAACTGGAAAACAAGAAACAAAAACGATGTTTTCCGATAGACTGAAAGTATACGGATAACAAGAAAAACGCTATTTTTTCGATAGACTGAAAGTATACTGATAATAAATTTTGGAGGAATGAGGGAGGAAGATGTTTGTTTTCTTTTCTCTCCCCACCTCGGTGTTCGGGTGTCTTAAGTGATGGTATTTTCTTATGCCCAACTCGACCCGGGCAGAGAATAGCTTACATTTTAACGACTTCAAGTACCAACGACAGCCAAAACGAGTCTTTAGCCAAAATTCGGTCAGTTGATAAAGACTTGATCTTAAAAGACAGAAATGAAATCGTGGTTATATTTTTTTGTTCATCTGCCTAAGACGCAATAAAATTTATTAAAACAAAGGAAGTGTCTCTTTGTGTCACTTGTTGACCAAAGAGCTGGAGAGGGGAAGGACAGATGACAGAATCCAGATGTAACCGACCACCGGAGGCATGATTAGAATTTCGCTGATGGAAAAAAACGTGATAATTGAATTAACCATTTGTCTAGACCACGTCTAGCCTCTGAGAACAGGCTTGATCAGGAGAGAGATGGGGAGAGGTAGAATTTCACAGAAGACAGAGAAAGAGAGAGAGAGAGAGAGAGAGAGAAAAAGAGAGAGAGAGAGAGAGAAAAGAGAGAGAGAGAGAGAGAGATAGAGAGAAAGAGAAGAATCGCCTTTTATATAATATTTATGCATTACACCCTAATCTATATTCGGTAAAATTTATTGCTAATCATGCATTACTTTTAAAAGTAATACACATTTATGTCTTTGTTGTTTCCGTCCTTTATATAATGGCCGCACCTGTATATGAAAAAGAAGCAACATTTTTTATTGCAAAAAGTTTCATATTTTCAAATTCGAAGTTACGTAATTTACTTCACTCGTTGCCTCGGATGTGAAGCCACCAAATTGCAATAGCTGCTATGACCAACACAGTTGCTATGATAACAAGAATTAAATCGTGAGGTGTTCATGTTTATTTCTTCGTCGAATTTCTGAAGATCCTGTCGCAGCAATAAAGAAAAATAATTTACAATCGTAGAACACAGATGATTTGAAATCTGCCTGAAATGGAGCACATAAAAGGGTTTAAAACAAAAAAAGAACCAGTAATCTCCTTTAAGCTTAATATAAAAAATTAAATTTCACAACTTTAAAGTAATTGTTTTTACATCTATCTATATAAGCGCAATATACTTGTATCCATCCGTCCGTCCGATTTTTGATCTCGACGAACCTGGCGTAACGCGATTAAGAATGAAATAAATAATTCATTTAAAGTTAAATTTAAATATCGAACAGCATGAAAGGTTTTAAAATTAATTTTTTATTATTTAATTTTGCTTATCATCGTAATTGCAATTGATATTTTTTAACTGTAATTGAAACTTATGAGGCACCATACGTTGTTCATATGTTTTTTTTCTTTTTCTAGCACGCGTGTTGTGATGTATTCGAAATATTACATAGTTCGGGTTCTTTAATGTCTTTTAAGAGTGACTTTATGTGAAAGGATCATAAAGAATGGTGGTTGTAAATGAAAATAAAAATTGCGCGTAAAATGAATGTAAACAAACTACGGAGATTGTTTGCGTATACGAAGAAAGATTGTGCCGAATTAAGGTGTCGAATAAAGATAAAATAATTTTCATATTTCTAAATTCTTATGACGTTTACGTACATAGGACGCTGAAGGTAAAAGGGTGAAAGCCCAAAAGCCATCAGCAGGAGCTACCCTAAAGTCCGCTCGAAGAGCAGCTTCTAGGTTATTATATATATATATACATTCTGTTTATTTTAGATGCCAAATATATTTTTCAAAATTATAAACTGTAATTCTCGTATAATATTGCACTGCGTCAACATTGCGGTAACCAGATATTTTTTTATTAAATTAAAATTACGTAACGGTGAGTCGATACATAGCACTTGAAGACTGCGTTGTGCACAAAACTCCGAGTCGTGCTACTTGTGAAGGATAATATATAAATTATTTTTTGATATATATATATATATATATATATATATATATATATATAATGTTTAATTAAAAAACAGACCATTTACTTACATAAATTATATCTATCAAAATAATATATAAATAGAATATGTATATATATATATACATATATATATATTTTTTTTTTTTTTTTTTCAGACAGACAACTTCCTCATCAGACCGGAGTTATAAAATGGTTAAATTCACCCAGGCAATTTATTAAAATTACAAGATTTGATCTAGAGATGAGAGAAAGGGGGGAGAAGAAAAACAAAAAGTATCAACCGAACAAGCAGGGCTGATAGAGGGAAGACATATTGTTTCCTAGTTAGTCTTCTCATTATTTTGCACTCCCAGAAACCCTTTGCATCTTAGTGACATTATCGTCCTAGTTAGTGAATTGATTAGTCTCTTTCTCTCTCTATATATATATATATATATATATATATATATATATATACACACACACACACACACACACACACATATATATATATATATATATATATATATATATATATATATATATATTATAGGAGTAGATAGGTCCGCCTATTTTCCGGTTCATCCTCGTTTTTTTGAACAGGACTTCAGGTTTATCCCTTGTTTCCTGTTTAGGATTGGGTTTCTGTTCCTTCTAAAGTTTTCTTTATTCTCTTTCACACCTAATAACACTCCATGATTAATATATATATATATATATATATATATATATATATATATATATATATATATATATTATTATTAATATATATGATATAATATTTATATGCATATGTATACGTGCCATAAGATATTAAAATTACAAAATTTTGTTTTAAAAAGTTCATATCCATATTCTGAATGATAATATATATATATATATATATATATATATATATATATATATACGTATACATATTCATATGCATATGTGTGTATAAGATATGTGATTGTATGCCTTAAAACTCACCATTGAACATTTTGGCACTTATCTATTTTATCATCATCTATCTATCTATCATCTATCTATCTATTCATCTATGCCTGCTCATGTGCACATCTATCTTATTTATCTAAATGTATGAATGAGAGCATCTAATTTATCTATGTATCTATCTATCATCTATCTATCTATCTCAACATGGGATGTAGTAAATAATAAAGACTTGCTTACCTTGGAGATTTTTGCAACACAACTTCTCTCTCTTCTGGATACACTCAAAATGTGGAAACGTACAATGTTTTTAACGATATATTTTGTTATCGATTCAGTTGCCTATTTTAACGATTCATCAGTAGTCTTTAGATGGCATGGGAAAATAGATTTATCTTTCTGAAAACTAAAATAAATATATCCAAATACTCACAGCTGTAATTTATAATCAACTGATCCATTCCAAAACCAATAAAAAAAAAAAAAAAACACTTCGTTTCTTGAACGTTTGCTCGTTAAACAAATTTAATGCAATTCTTGGTGTATTTATTTTTTTTTTGAATTGACAGATAACTGTCATGATATCTTACCGCCAGTCACTGATACTGAATTTTGGCAGATAGAGCAATCAAATATCGGGAAATGAGATTAGGAAGATTGTGCTGCACCAGTATACCAAATCGGGAAAACTAAATATATTTCAGCAATTGCATTTAATATGC
>CAHIKZ030005039.1:1455000-1472500 GCA_903632075.3 Acanthosepion pharaonis | reverse complement strand
TAAAGAATAAAACACGAATATTTCCATGAATCGTTAGATTCTGCTGAGTCTTCCGACCTTTATGGAAATATCGAATTGATCAACAAAATTGTTCTTAATCCACTGTTCTTGTTATATATAAGGACAGATCTTCTAGAGTTCATAATAATGTCATGTTCCTCGTTGAATTTCTGACCTTATGACCCCTCTTAATTTTAGGAAAACAGGTAACCATTTGTTTTAAATTTCCTAAAAATCATTTTATAACCAGTTACCTGCCATCGCTTGAGGAGGTACAATTATAGTATTGAAACATGAAAGCTTTTTTGTGGCGATTTGAAAATGGTTTTTTAGCTCTACTTTGTAAACTTTTTTGAAAGTAAATACTACGAACTCTGATTTTTACTTCATTTGTTCCTTATCTCATTATATATATATATATTTAAAGAATTTTTATGTTTAAATTCTTATTTTTTTATATATAAATATTTTAGTAAATGCTCTGTTTATAATTATTAAATAACATTTACCGGCCTAATGTCCGAGAAATTTTCGTAGAAACTATTCGTCCTTTGACAGGAAACCTGTCTCCTAAAAATCGTTTAACTTGACGTGCCTAACTGCTCGGCCACAAAGAATTCGATTTTTAAAATCATTTTACTGCTTATAAACTTATGAATCTCATTTGGATATATATTTTTATAAAGAAATTTTTATTGGCTTGTCCTATTTTTAACATTTTGATTTTATCTATGAGAGCTTTTTTTAGCGTTTATATAAAATTTATTTTAATATTCTTTAATTAATTAATTTATATTAATAAATAATATAAAAACAATTAAATAAATCCTGTCTTGCCTTTGGGATTAGCAACCTGGCCTCTTTTTATGTTCTCTCAAAAATAGATAGCATTACGTGTTTTTAAAATTACAAAAAAAGACCCCAACCCAGCAAAAAAAAAATTAAAATAAATAAATAAAATAATAAAAAAAAACACGGAAGAGACACAAATTTGACATGTTAAACAATAAAAAGCTAACTTACCTTAGAGATTAGCAACATAAATTTTCTGGATATAGTTAGAATTTGTGGAAAAAATTTTTTTTGGTCGAATCAATTTTTTATTTTAAGTTTTATCGTTAAATATCAAAAGCAGAGAGGGTTACTTTTTTTTAAAATGAAAAGAAACATCCTGGCAGCTGCAATTAAAATCAATTGATCTGTTCCGAATCAATGAAAATTAATCACTTCGTTCCTCAAACGTTCACAATTGATATTTCATAATATAAACTGCATTTTTGTTTTCGGACGGACGGATAACTGTGATAGACACTTGCTGATACTTAAATAAATAAATTAGGTTAGCAGAAGAAATGAAGACAGGAAGATTGTGTTGCATCATTTTACAAATCTTGTTGATAAATGTTTATAGAATCAAATTCGATTTGTGGACTTTTTTTTATAAACTTGACAATTTTCACTTCCATGATAGCCTCTTAACTAATCGCGTCAACATAGTACATTCATTTCTCTTTGCCGCCCCTTCTTTCCATCTAGCTGTGCGCATATATGGCGTATCCCAGCCTGGCGGCAAATCATTGGTTTCGGCTAAACAAAATTTTTTTTTTTTTTTTTTTTTTCCAAAATTATTTTATTTTCATTCCTTTCTTCACTTTTTTAATATTGAAACTTGGACCGATTTTAAATGGAAACTAAATGATTTTTTTTTTTTTCTTTCAGATTTAACAACTTAAGCCTTTAGTTTTCGACTATGGAAAAATTAACAATCAAAACAACGTTTAAAGTTATGTTTTTCAAACAGAAAATTGAGAAGTTCCCAGGTCGCATCATCTCTCGAAAGCTTTGGCCACCAAGTTCGTTTTGGCGTCTTGTCCCTATCTTTTCTTTTCATCTCAAAAGGTCCAAGCAAACAACAATTCAACAACTGAAGGATAATAAGGTATATTGGTCCTATGCAGAGACGTCATCAAGAATTTTGACCATCGAGTGGAGGTGTGCCGCCGAAGCCTTTAGATTTGGGCGATAATTCAGCCAAAAACAACATGATCCAATAGAGAAATTCGTCCGAATTTTTATAACGAAAATTAGTTTTTATTTTGGTAGATGTATATAGTCATAAATAAGAAGGCTGTGGTATTGCAAACTTCCGGCGTTTTTCTCCGGGTTCAGTCTTTTCTCCTTCTTCCTCTTTATTTATGGGTTGCCTTCTCATTAATTGTAAGAGAAGTATATTAAAAGAAGTTTAGAGAGAGAGAGAGTGATTTAGAGAGAGAGAGAGAGGATAAGGGTTTTAAAGGAAAGCTCAAATGCTTTATTTTAATTTTTAATTCTTTTTATTTTTGTTTATATATTTTATCTTCATATTATTTTTATTTTTTTTTATCGGGACTCACTACACAACTGTCTTGATTTCCGTCGATCTTTATTGTTCTATAGATGCCACGAAGTAACTATTCTGTCGATTTCCAATTCCTCTACAGTTGGTTCGAAGCACCCAGCCTTTATTGTTTTTATTGGTCTCATTGTCCCACAGATGTCACCAAGCAACCAGCCTAATACCCTGGCGCTCTCCTATTTCATTATAGATGCGACAAATCAAACAGATTGAATTTTTTCCGCCTTCTATTGCTTTTGTAATGGTCTGAAGCACACACACCGATCCCGCCCTCAATCTCCATCTCTAGATTTGCTACGGGACGAACTAAACGATATACCTTTTAAGAGCAAAAGATAAATTTTCAACAAGGACAACATCATTTTTGAATCGAATTCACCCCATGCGAAGCAGTAAAGCCACTAAGACACAAGGGGTTGAAAGAATTAGGAAACAGAAGCATTATCAAAGAATAAGAACAATGCAAGAGCAATCGGGAAGATAGAAGATAAAGATTGACATTGCATTTAAATTTTTAAAGATCAAAGTCGACTGAAAAGCATGGAAGCGGAAGTGTGTTCCACAAGGGAGAAGTGCGAGAAAAGAAACTTTTAGAATAGAACTTATCGCTATGGGATTTCAGCATTTGTTTTAGGCCTCTAACAATATTTACTCATTTAATATTTTGCTTAGTTTCTGAAAAGCATCTTTCGTTATCTCCCCCAAAAATGTGCCTTTTACTTTCAGAACGTGGACGATCATGTCGCTCCACAAGTTTCTACACCTTATGACCTTAGTTTCATTTCTCCCTTTGCCAAACTTTCTGCCCCACATTCCGCCGGTCAGGTAGGTGCGCCACTTCCTTCCTCTATTTCTCTTGATCTCGATATACACTGTGAGGGTTAATTTCTCCAAGCCCTCCTTCCTCAATATATGTCATAGAAACTCCAACTGTCTCATTTTGATTCTGATTATTTGTTCATTTTGTTATCGCTTTCTTTAAGATTTTGCCGTTGCGCACTCGCCCCGTCCATGGAATTCTCAGAATCATTCTCTAGATCCAAATTTCTGCTGCCTCCTGTTTTCTCTTCATATGTGGGGAGATTGTCCAGTATTTATAACCATACAAGTTGATTGATATCACATAGTAGTTTAGTACAATTTTATTTATTTCTTACAAACGTTTCTTGTTTCATAGTACTTTAGATTTTGGAATGCATCTTTCGCTAACCAAAACCCCATTCCAATTTCGGTTTTGCATTTTCTAAAACACTTTCCAGATTTTTAAACTTCTATTTCTTTTGATGTTGGCATCTCAGATTCATAGCTCAAATTTATATCTAAATAAAAGGCTTATCTCACAGACCATTGGATTGGATTGTGATTTGTTCCCACGACATCTTTTTGATACAAGAATTAGCTACTGATCTCGCCACATACTTCAATGACAGCCTTAAAAACTGTATTCCTCGTGGTTTATCTAAAAATATTGTGTTGTATTTATTGTGGAATAGCATTAGTTTAAAATAAATTAATTAAAAAATATCACTTGTATTTGTGATGTGATCGCTTCATCAATCATCAATTCCTAAACCCTGTGTGGCCCTATGGTCTTGCGCAGCTGAGCACCTGATCTGCCTCCTTCATATTGATTGCAAATATATCAGTCTACATTTTTTTAAAATATTAAAATTGACAAGTTTTGGTTCATTGATTGCAAACTAGAACACATTTTTAGCACTTATTTTTTATTTGAAGTAAAATAAAAATGGGGTTCAAATGCCAAAATATTATGCAATTTATGGTTAAGGTATTGTAAAATAACGAACATGTTAAAAGCGGTTTGCAAAGTTTCTCGCTGGAGATTTCTCGCTGAAGAATGTTTCACCTTTTGGTCGATAATAGTCAACAGAATAAACCAAATCATAAGCAAGGGCAACTGAATATTCCCTTTTATTTCGTAACACAGTCTTAATAGGAAGTAGATTTTTCCGTATTTGCCGCAATCAGAAGTTAGTTGGCAAACTGTTTTGTTAACATGCAGGTCTTAATCTAGAGAGGGGTTTAATTGTAACTTCAGTGGCTTATATACTTCCTAAGAATGCTTATAAATCTTGATTCATCTCCCAGAAACTGTAACTAAGTCCCACTCAGCATAATTGCAGTATAAACCACAGTGAATGTTGAACAAATACAAATGCGGGCAGGCGTGTGTAAAAGGATTGATTAGTCTAGAAAAAGGGCATCCTCAGATACGAATGGCCAGACATTTTATGCATTATATTGCCTTGTGTACACAGTTATTATCATGTGCTTCCGAGGGAAGCACCGTTCCTTAACCAATTACATATTTTTTTTTGTATTCCTTCTGGAGGGATTTGTTACATTAAGAAATTGCTTTATATCATATTCGTTCAGATTTTGTTGTGTCTTGCTTACTGTTCGCGAAGCATTTCATTCTAATTCAATTGCTATGGACAATTGTTGCAATTGTTGTTTAGCATATTTGAAAAAAAATAATAGAAAAATCGCCGGAATTTTGATACTAACCTGGCATTGCTTCTAATGTTGGAGTTTCTTTCTTTTTAAATACATTATTCAGCTAAGTGTCATACGAATTCGAACTTGATACACTGATTTCTCATTCTGCGCCGTTATCCATTACACCACACCGTAGATCTTAATTTTTTGCGTATCCGCCCAAAATTGACATAATCTAAAATGTGAATATTTGAGTAACAATATGTCTCAGGCAAATGAAATTAAATAGGCTTCATATTGAACAATAAAAGATCTATTTATCAAAACTCGAACAAGATATTCAAAAGGATGTAGATTTTATAAGCGATTGCACAAAGCTTCAAAAATGTTCAATATGCTCACCACCTGTGACACGATACACGTCAAGTCGGTAGTACAGCTCCTGCCAAACATGTTGTATCATGTCTTGCGTAACATTCTCCAGCACTTCATTAAATCTCTGCTTAAGTTCCTCTAGACTTGTAAACAGACGAGGCATATAGACCTATCCTTTCACATAGAAAAAAATCTTCCTTTAAAGTGTGGCTGGCTGAAAATTGATGTGTGTGCAGTGTACATGAGGGTGCAGTATGGAGAAATGCACATATAAGACTGTGAATATCTGTTTGTCTATCGATCTGTCTATGAATGACTAATTCATATAGAGGTCCATGATAAAATGGGTCCTTGACTCAAAAAGGGTTAAGAACCAGTGTTTTAATAGTGGTTTGAAACAAAAGGCTCTTATTCTTCTAACCAGTGCTTATCGCACTTTCTTATGCAAGTGTTGAATTTTGCCAGAGGATTTATGACCATTCCCATTAAATGTTTGGAATACCGATTTGCATATGAATAACATTCGGCAAAGATGCACACACTTCAGGATACATTCATGTGCATCTGAAGAAAAATATATTAAACTTGTTTGAAAATAATTTGTAAGAATAAATCACAAGTTTTCAAATTCGTTTACAACAAGAAGGAAATTCGTGAACTTCCAAATACCAATATCACAGATATTTCGTTTATATGCTGAGATTACCTTCATTCAGTTTTATCAGCTAATTTTCTTGCCCACGTATTTGATGACAAGAGCCTGTCTAAATTTCTAGTGGCTTGACTAAATATGTTAGGAGCGTTTTAGCTTTAAGTTCAATCAAAATGGTCGCTTGGCAGTATTTACTTTAAAAATTCTTAATATTTGCATATTTTTGTATTTTCGTTACTGTAACGTGAATATTAGAAGTGAATTCGCAATATTTTTAAACATAAGTTTATGTTAAAAAAAATTAAAAGTGAGTCGTTAAATTATATCATTCTAATATGATTAAAGGGGATTTAATTAGATTACCAGGGTTTCTCTTGCCATCTCTTCTCTCCATTTAGCTCAGAGCTTATATCCTTTTGATCAGGATCTCAGACTAGTGGTGCGACTTTGGTTTTGGATAACATCAAAATTCTCTTTGTGCTATTTTATTCTTTTGATTGACCAAAATTATTTTATTTTCCGGCGGTTCTTTCTTTTTCATTTTCTTATATAAATTAGAAGTTCATTCGGTGCGTCCTTATTATTCCTGAAACGGATCATATAATGCTTGTAGGTAAATTTATTTCATTGACTTTTTATGCATTTATTAGATATACGATTGTTATTTATTATACTATGCATGTTTTATTAAATTTCCTTTAGTACGTAATATATTGCGTTATGAATTGTACGCATTTTATCATCTTGTATACACATAATATAGACTTGTGTATAAATCTGCTATAATGTCTTGTGTATGCACTTACATCTTATTGCTTAAAAAATTATTAGAATGTATTTTAAATGTATTTATTTTATTGCCGTTTAAATTTGCGCCGGGCTTTTACAACATCTCACCATTCGTGGCAGAACTTCTATTATCACAGTGTGTGATATCTAATAACAAAAGTGATGTAAAGAAAAAGGTAATGAATCTAAATTAAATCGTCTAGACTAAAAAAAAAAAAAATTAAATTCCAAGCATTCCTCGTTCGTGCGCATGTGTAGTCGCATCAACATTAACAAATTTAGTCCGATGAACTCCTAAAGGACGAAACGCATCTACTTTGTCATACATTTTTTCCCCATATTCTTCTTGGTATATATATATATATATATATATATATATATATATATATATATATATATCGTTATTTCATATATCGCTATGACCTTTTTCGTCGATGGTGACGGTCGGCAGCGGAAAATAAATTATCTTAAAACACAGCTCCGCTCATGGCTAAAACAACCAATGCACGATCGGCACGGTTTTTGCCAACGAGCATAGTAGTAGAATCTTGTGGATTTATCCACCGTGGGATATTTGCGTCTTTGTCTAGCCTCTGTGGTGCGCTGGACTCTACTCTCTCCACCCTACTCAATTCCGGCCAACCACATTACAGTTCGAAATATTAATAGCATATTCCATCATGGACGTTTTACACTGGTCCTTGAAACGAATCATATTTGCGTATTCTTTGTTTTTGAGCTTATCATTTTTATCTGTTAAAATGTATTAGTTATATGCTATGTTAGTGTTCATTGTTGAGGAGGCATAGTGGAGAAATGGATAGCGGCTCAGATTAACAAATCGGAGAGCCAAGTTCGAATTCCTGTCGAATCCATGACATTCATTTACGTGCTAACTGTGACAGAGAGATAGTCTGGGAAACACACACACGTATATATATATATATATATATATATATATATATATATATATATATATATATTTGAGTGAAATTGGAGTAGATTTGAATAGCGAAATTAATTCAGAGCATTTTTTACTGATGGGGAAATCTGATCCAGGGCAGAAGTTGTACCCATTGAATCTGGGTCATCAGGAGACAATGAAAATGGTCGAAATAATTTTTATTGATTAAAAATTGAAATAGAGCTGAGTAAGCTATAAAGAACTTTGGAATTTACATGATTTTGGTTGAAGCAGCCAGAACCCCGTGAGAATCGCGTGCGAAATAGTAGGGCTGAGGGTCAGTTATAATCAGCCGTGTTTATCTATATAAACGCGAAGTTATGCAAAAAAAGACAGACGGGAGAAAATTCTTGAAGAGAGAAAAGAGAATTGGCCCGGGTGAGCGTTGGGGGGAGAAACGCCACTATAACTTTAAGCCCCGCACAGAAATCTTTATCCCTCCATCGCAAGAGTCATATATCGTTCTGAGACGATTTAACAACAAGATAATCACATACACACTCTCTCTGTCTAAAATCCAGAGCATGAGTTTTATTTTTACTTTTCTTTTTTGTAACCCGTTTCTCTTTTCTACTACTCTTTTCTGCTATATAAAAGACATTACCAATTCAACCCCTGAATCGGTGTTTGTCCGGCTTTCTGCAGATAATATATATATTTTTTGCTGCATTCTAAATTTCTTAGCGCAGACTCCCCAGCCGTGTCTACATCTTCAGTCGACTGTGAATGGACGGACAACAATTCTGCTTTCTGGATCAAACAAATTACAACGTGGGCAGGAAGCAGGATTAAACCAGCGGACCAGTCGAATAATCTACGGATGCTCAGGGGACCTATGGCCACTCCTTTAAGTTCGGTTAGGACCCAGTAGACACCTCAACCCCGAGAGTAAGACGCCGGAGGTTGAGGGGCCGGGGAGAATGTGTTAGATAATACCCTTGGGAAAGATATGAATCATCTTCTTCTCCGCCCCTAACTGCTATGGGTAAATAGCAGGACAGACCGGGTTCTATAGCCTTTGATGGCAACTGATGGCAACATACTGCGGGAAAATATCTGCCTCGTTAGTCATGTACCAAAAGATACATAATCGCCTAAGCGTGTAGCACGCATGGAACATAACTGATTGATTGTTGAATGGAGTGACGGCTTTTTTAAAAAAATATTAGCTCTCAAGTATTTGCACTTTGAAAAATACAGAACACTGGGTAACCTAATATGCCAATGTTTACCGTCTTTTGTCAAGACGCCTCACAGATACTTAAACTGCTTGATTCTAGTGTTCCAGACCTACAAATCGCATTTCAGGCTGCCGTATCTAAATTTCCTTTTCGTTTCCATTTTCTCTAAAAAATTTTGTCATTGCTCACATGTTCTGCCTCTGGTAATTTCAGCATCTTTTTGTAGAACTACAATTCTTTTGCTTCAAGGTTCTTCATTTGCGAAATTTTATGACACCTAGTCAATCTCGTAGATTATGTAGCAAACAATGATTGAAAAACAAACAGCAAACAATTTTCAACAAGCACTAAAAAAATAGTCAAAAACGAAATAAAATTCATGAAACTTTTTTTTCAGAAAGAAGAAAAGGCATCAAAATATTTATATGGTTGTTTTTTCACATCTTACATTTAATCAGACAAAAGGAACCTTTAGATAGGTTTTCATGTAGAGTTTCATTTTTTTCAACCAGAGCTCATTGCAAACTCTCATACACTTCTTCATTTCTTTCTGCGGTTTTTTCTGGAAAGTACTGCCATTAGCCATTTCAACACTCATTCGTTTTTTCTGAAGTCTTCGACAGCGACGCCAACACTCGCGGAATGATTGGTGCATTTCATAATAACCTGAAAAAAGTATGTGAAAATTTGTTTGAAAAGAATTTTTAACAATAGACATCAAGTATTTCTTTTTAGAAACAAGGCACTAATGCCACTAAGACGCAAGGGGCTATTATTGAGAGTGAAAGAGAATGAGAATAATTTAGAAGGAACCGGAAACCCAATCGTAAATAAGAAGCAAGGGATAAACCTTTATTCCTGTTCAGAAGACCTGGGAGGCCTCTGAACCGGGCTATAGGCGAACCTATCTAATCCTACTGAAGCAAAAAGAACGAGACAGGAAGCGAACTTCATCGCTTCCAGAACACAACTCCGAACAACGAGGCAGGAAGCGAACTTCATTGCTCTAAGAACACAACTCTGAACCACGAAGTAAGTAAATTTCTTTTTTACAGACACAATCATCAGAACATTACTTAAATTAAACACTCTTTCAGCAATTATCCTTGAACACTCTCTTTGATAAATGTTTCCAATAAAATAAACATTTCTATCTCATTCTTTTGTTTATCTGTTTCTTCAGACTAACTCAGCACAAGACCGTCTCAACCTCAAATGCAAATAAAAACAACAGATGTGATGAGATGGGCTCTTTTGGCTTTCTGTGATAAAAATTAGCTAACCTTCTCACACCCAGTATTTAAAGATAGCAACCTGTTGCTACATATAGGAATTCCTCCTGCGTTGACGATAAGTATCGTACTTTGTTTAAAGTGTGACGACGTAGTCTGCACGTCCGTTGTTCACTGCACCTGTAATGTCATCCAAGGGTGTATATGCAGACACAGCCGTCCCTCTGTGTTCCGGAACAAGGGACAACCCATTCGGCTTTTTGTGTGGTGAACTTCTTCAAAAGACTACTTTTATGATTATCTAAAATCATTGACAAATTTTTATGTTTGCCAATTCAAAAGCGGACTTGAGACAGAAATCCTGAAAACTCTGATACTTAAGTCGACTCAAGGATGGCCTAGAGACGAATTTCCTAAAAAAACTCAGATAATTAAGTGTACTTAAAAGGAAAAGGAATTTATCTACTTATATCCTAAGGATGTGTGAAAAATCGTATTGTTACAAACGTTAAACGGCTTTATAAGCGTTTAGCTTTAATTTCATTCAAAAAGATGCCTCATGATTGCATATCATATATACTAAGATTTTATCGAATTTTTCTTTACTGATAGTAATATAGAAAACTGAAAAATTAAGCAAATAATTCCGCGATATAAATGTAGTAAAGAAAATGAGGAAATCAGCCGATTCCGCTATCTTGGTTTTAACATTTCGATTTATCATTTATATATATATTTTAAAATACAGAATTCATAATTTTTTTTTACTTTTAAAATAAAGCGTTAGGATTTCAATTGACGAACATCGCCTGAAGATACCGAAAGGTTGAAACCAAGGTAGCGGAATCGGGTGATTTCCTAATTTTCTATACTTAAAAGCTCTGCATGTTATATTTTTATCTTTTTATATGTGTATTGGGCACTTTTTAATACTACTGTTTCCGGGTTTAATTCAACTCTGACCTTTAACTTTATCATATATATATATATATATATATATATATATATATATATATATATATATATATGCGAAGAAATTAAGATGAAAAATTGATTTTATTGACACCTTGACAATCACCTGTTATTTTTAAGAATGACACGACACACCCAGAATATAAACCCGTCGATCTCCAATAGCTTCAGTTATATTATTCACTAAGCGATGCTTAGATGTGGCTGAACCCTGAAAGTATGGAGCACCTAGTGAGGATCGTACTTACTACTCAGTAGTAAATGACATCTCGAGACAAGCTTGCTAACCATTAAACCATATCTTCAGATATAGCACGAAACATTGGTACGAAAATCTCCTAGATCAGTGAGCTAAACAATGAGGAAACGGTAAATTTCCAACAAGGAAAATAAAAGACAAAACCGAAGTGAAATTCATAATTTTTCCTCAGAAAGAAAAATGAAAGAAACAATTTCCAATAATTGCAAGGCCAGTTTTGGCAGTGATACATTTTATGAGAAAATCGATATTATATATTGATAGATTTTGTCAGAGATTTTCATTTTTCCACTTACTACTTTCGCAGTCTTTCAAGCAGCTTTTGAATTCTGCCACGTTGTTTCTGAAGTAATTTCGACAACGACGATCACACATGGTGAATACGTTCACCGTTAGATCAGCATCTGAAGAAAACATATAAGACATTATTTAAAAACAATTTTAACCATGAACATCAAGCATTAAAAGTCTGTCTACTCTTTTACATCTGGGAAGAAATTTATTTTATTGGAAAGAAAATTTGAAGTTTTGTTATACTCCCTGTTCCGCCATGGTAACAACGAAAAAAAAAAAAAGGGTAAGGAAATTAATATTGAAAAGTAAAGAAGGAAAAACCGCTCGATGTTTGTTAAGATTCGAAGAAAAAACTTTATTTTTGTACTTCACATTAAAAATCACATTAAAATATTTCTCAGCTAAATAATTTATAGTTACATTGGATATTGAAACCATTTTAAATACTCTGTCCTTAGTCTTTAAAATATCCCAAGTAGAAATAAAAGGGATGTGGAAGGACACAAAATACAGCACTCCAAGGACACAAATGCATGACTTGGATAAAACACATTCCTCACACTTTCACAAACGGAAGTTCAAACATTAATTTCTTCCATTTTACAAGGACTATCAAAAGAACATTTCTTGAATTGACAAGTTCTTTCAGGGACTATTCTGGAATATTCTCCATACGAAAAGTTCCCGATAGAATAAAGATTTCTATCTCATTTTGTTTATTCTTTTGTTTGTCTATTTCTTCAAACCAATTCAGGACAAGACCTTCTCAACCTCAAATGCAACTAAATGCAATAAATGTGGTGAGTGTCCCTTTTTAGATTTCTGTGGAAAGAATTACTTAATCCTCTCATACCACGTATTTAAAGACGGCAACCTGTTGCTACATATAGGAATTTCTCTTGCGTTGTTTACTGATAGTAATGTAGACAATTGAAAAAATGAGCCACTATTTACGCAACGTGTGTCTATATGTATGTTAGTGAATAAACATTCAAAGTAATTTATCGAGTCTAGAAAAATCCTTTCGTCACATTGGGAACTCCTCACCAGCGTGCATCCTTTAACAAGAATCGAACCTGAAACGTTATGGTACAACGCAAGCGTTTTACCACTGGACGGACGAACTTCGGTGACGGAGAAGAAACTAACTAGGCTCAATATAGCGTTGCTACTCACTAAATTTCGGCAGTGAGACTCATCCAAGTATATATAACCCAAACGGAGCAACGTTTTCTTTCATCAAGCCGCTTCCTCCAGAGCATTAGAAGCAGGAACAAGCAAGGATATATAAGTGATAGAAATGTTGGAGGATTTGAATAATTATCCATATATATATATATATATATATATATATATATATATATATATATATATGTATGTGTGTGTATTTTTCATATTTAGATTAAAGTATTAGAATGTGGTTGAAATGCAAAAAATGAAGGTTTATGCAGTTCATGAAGAAATTACTATGAATTATCAAACAAGTTAAAAGTGGTTCGCAAAGTTTCTTGTTAGATAATTCTCACTGAATTATATCAATTTTATTGACAGGTTGTCTGGTCGCATTTAACAACCTTCCAGGATGGCAGTCCATGAGATCGAATGAGAGCATTTGTGGCCAGACTCTTGCACTTGCCTTTTCTACAGAATAACTTTTAAAAATATATATTTTAAATAAATTTTAAATTAAAATTTATTAATAAAAATAAGAACTTTATAAGAACTATTTTAAGTTTTTAAATTTGTTTAAAATATACTAAACTATATAACATATAAATTTTTGAAGACTTTCATGTTTCTAGCTCGAAAACCTTTTTTCACTAATTATTGGCAAATCAAAAATACATTTTCGAAACGAGTTTACCTGTAATATATATATATATATATATATATATATATATATATATTGTCGTTTATTTTTCGACAGACTTTCATTTTTTCTAGATTTTCTTTTTCTTTTTTTTTAAAACCTTTTTTCCCTTTTGAGATTGATTTGATTATTGGCAAATCAAAAATTCGATGGATTTTCGAAACGAGTATAGTTACCTATATATATATATATATATATATATATATATATATATATATATATATATATATCGCTACTCTAGGTCATGAATGTTTGTCGGGCTTATTACAATCTTTAACAAAATATACTATAGGCATAACTTAGATGCTAAAATGATTCCCTTTTACTCTAAGTAAAATATATAATTTTTTTAAATCTCTAACCAGATATTTTTTTTTTATAATTTGTGTATCTATCTCAAGTGTGTTTGCTTATATGTGTATGCTTTAGTGTGTTTATGCATTTCTTTGTCTGTGAATTTTACGTATATGATCAGTAATGCTGAATGATATCATATTTCCTCAACACTACACCAGTCAGACTCCACACCCCAACCCTACAGTAAATGAATTTAGGCTTTTTTGAATTTTCGCCGATTTTAGGCCGGGCAAAATTTAATTTGCCCTTTTTCAATTGATACATTGTGCTAAAACACCTTCTACTGCACGAAATAAATTAATTAAAATGGATATTTGAAAAAAATAAGTTGAAATAAAAATGAGTTCTTTGAAAAACAGGACATATCAAATCATTAGAGATTTGTAAAATATTATTTATAAAATTAAAGCAAGAAATTCATTGCCTATTACATGTCTCCAGCTCAGATAGTACTCAGATCTACGTAGCCCGACGAGGCTCGTTAATTTTATTTCATTCTCTTTTTACTTATTTTCTTTCTTTGTTTTTTCTTTCTTTCTTCTTTCTTAGTTTTTATTATGAACAGTATCAACGAAATGTATTCGGTCAAGTTTTTTGAGGTACGGAGTTGAAACAATTAATTTTGGACCCAGCTGAAATCATGAATGAAAACGACTCACTATAAATGATTTTTGTTGCTTTGAAATAGATATACTTGAATGTTGACTCACTCGGGCTAAACCTGACAAGTCCGACCGCCGGAGTCACCACTGTTATATATATATATATATATATATATATATATATATATATACTATTTTTAAAGGAATTTAGAAGTCCTATTTCTTTGAGCCATGTTTCTCTGTTGTCTAAACTTTGTAGATGAAGGACAATCCTTTGTTTTCATCTTGTCCATAATTTGAGGATTATCTTCCATTTCCATATTCAGAATTTCATGTCAGTTTTTATGTATCGTTATATTAATCTTATTTTTGTTCTTTCGTTTCGTTTTCAGATTTGGAGTCAGACTAAAACATAAAAAACAGTTGCAAGTTTATTGTGAAGCTACTGTAAATTAACGAAAATTTTAAATGGTTTACGAAATTTCTTGTTGGAGAATTTTTATTGTATGATGTTTCCCATTCGAGTAAATAACGATAAAACGAAGAATTTGAGAGAGTTTAAAGTTACTGCGACACATTTTCAACACACAGACCCAAAATATATACAATTCAAGAATTGAAAAATTTTCTGATCAACTGGATAATGCTAATCGTTTTGATGTGCGATTTCCACAACATTATAAAATTTATAATTTATATGTGTTCTTTTAGGAAAAATCATTTGACCATTTAGTATCCATTTATTTTAGGTGAATAGAATTCTCCCGTGCACAGAGAATGAATCAATCGAAAAAAGTGACTACTTAAATCTTTAATTTATATTTGCTCTTTTTTAAGTTTCACCGCTTTTACGGTTTCAATTCTGTTTTTAGGAAAAATAAACAATTAAATTTAATGAAATTCTCCATTGATACATATAGATAGATAAATAGATAGATAGACTGAGAAAAGCAAAATAAGAAATTAAATTTAATGAAGATTGATAGATAGATAGATAGATAGATAGATAGACATCTTGAGATAGATAGATAGATAGATAGATAGATAGATATGTGGCACTATTAAGAAGGCGCTGGTAAATTGGAAAAAAGTCTTTCAAAATAAACTGGAAAACAAGAAACAAAAACGATGTTTTCCGATAGACTGAAAGTATACGGATAACAAGAAAAACGCTATTTTTTCGATAGACTGAAAGTATACTGATAATAAATTTTGGAGGAATGAGGGAGGAAGATGTTTGTTTTCTTTTCTCTCCCCACCTCGGGGTTCGGGTGTCTTAAGTGATGGTATTTTCTTAAGTGCCCACTCGACCCGCGCAGAGAATAGCTTACATTTTAACGACTTCAAGTACCAACGACAGCTAAAACGAGTCTTTAGCCAAAATTCGGTCAGTTGATAAAGACTTGGATCTTAAAAGACAGAAATGAAATCGTGGTTATATTTTTTTGTGTTCGTCTGCCTAAGACGCGATAAAATTTATTAAAACAAAGGAAGTGTCTCTTTGTGTCACTTGTTGACCAAAGAGCTGGAGAGGGGAAGGCGACAGATGACAGAATCCAGATGTAACCGACCACCAGAGGCATGATTAGAATTCCCCGCTGATGGAAAAACGGGTGATAATTGAATTTAACCATTTGGGCTAGAACACGTCTAGCCTCTGAGAACAGGCTTGATCGGGAGACGGGGAGAGAGATGTAGGCACAGGTAGAATTTCACGGAAGATGGAGAAAGAGAGAGAGAGAGAGAGAGAGAGAGAGAGAGAGAGAGAGAGAGAGGGAGAGAAGAATCGCCTTTATATAATATTTATGCATTACACCCTAATCTATATTCGGTAAAAATTTCATTGCTAATCATGCATTACTTTTAAAAGTAATACACATTTATGTCTTTGTTGTTTCCGTTCCTTATATTATGGCCGCACCTGTATATGAAAAAGAAGCAACATTTTTATTGCAAAAGTTTCATATTTTAAAATTCGAAGTTACGTAATTTACTCACTCTTGCTCGGATGTGAAGCCACCAAATTCGCAACAGCTGCTATGACCAACACAGTTGCCATGATAACAAGAATTAACCGCGAGGTGTTCATGTTTATTTCTTCGTCGAATTTCTGAAGATCCTGTCGCAGCAATAAAGAAAAATAATTTACAATCGTAGAACACAGATGATTTGAAATCTGCCTGAAATGGAGCACATAAAGGGTTTAAAACAAAAAAAGAACCAGTAATCTCCCTTTAAGCTTAATATAAAAATTTAAATTTCACAACTTTAAAGTAATTGTTTTTACATCTATCTATATAAGCGCAATATACTTGTATCCATCCGTCCGTCCGATTTTTGATCTCGACGAACCTGGCGTAACGCGATTAAGAATGAAATAAATAATTCATTTAAAGTTAAATTTAAATATCGAACAGCATGAAAGGTTTTAAAAATTAATTCTTTATTATTTAATTTTGCTTATCATTGCAATTGCAATTGATATTTTAACTGTAATTGAAACTTAAGCGAGGCACCGTACGTTGTTCATATGTTTTTTTTTTTCTTTCAGCGCGCGTGTGTGACGTATTCGAAATATTACATAGTTCGGGTTCTTTAATGTCTTTTAAGAGTGACTTTATGTAAAAAGGATCATAAAGAATGGTGGTTTTAAAAAGAAAATAAAAATTGCGCGTAAAATGAATGTAAACAAACTACGGAGATTGGTTGCGTATACGAAGAAAGATTGTGCCGAATTAAGGTGTCGAATAAAGATAAAATAATTTTCATATTTCTAAATTCTTATGACGTTTACGTACATAGGACGCTGAAGGTAAAAGGGCTGAAAGCCCAAAAGCCATCAGCAGGAGCTACCCTAAAGTCCGCTCGAAGAGCAGCTTCTAGGTTATTATATATATATATATATATATAAATTCTGTTTATTTTAGATGCCAAATATATTTTTCAAAATTATAAACTGTAATTCTCGTATAATATTGCATTGCGGTAACCAGATATTTTTTTATTAAATTAAAATTACGTAACGGTGAGTCGATACATAGCACTTGAAGATTGCGTTGTGCACAAAACTCCGAGTCGTGCTACTTGTGAAGGATAAT
>CAHIKZ030005039.1:1430000-1452500 GCA_903632075.3 Acanthosepion pharaonis | reverse complement strand
TATGTTTTCTACTTCTTAATAAGATGAATGTTTGTATCATGTTCCTATTCATAAGTTTTTAACTTTAAACTTGACAGACAACATTAATTATTAATAATATGTAATGTTTAAGAATTGCCTGCGGTATATTACAGCTCCCTAAAAGTACTTTTTTCTCAAACATATTTTAATTCATCTTATATGGGCTTCAGATATGGCAGGCTGAGTGATTTTGCTAAGACCTGTTTAAATTTATTAGTCATCCATGTAAAGAAATGAAAATATACCCTTTGCAATAAAATTTTCATAAGATAGTTGATATGAATTTAATTTTAATGGTTCAAAGAATGCCAAGCAGAATGGTTGGCCATCATGCATATTCACCTCATCAAATCTGGCCCTCTTTGAAAATAGTTTGAATACCACTGGTTTAATGCAATTGTTGCTATAATTTTTGTTTCGAATTGACAGATAACTGTCATGATATCTTACTGCCAGTCACTGATACTGAATTTTGGCCGGCAGAGACATCAAATGTCGGGAAATGAGATTAGAAGAAGGAATTTATCGATAAATAAGGAGGAAACAGACAATTCATGCCTCTTATTTCAGCGTACCCTAATCTTCTGTTATATTTCTTAATTATGTTTTTTCCTTGTCTCGAGTATGTTTAATGACATGCTACAGTCAAAGAAATAATAGCCCTATACTTTCATTTCTGGACTTGTAAACAACCCGTGAAATATGGTAACTGAAGAATCCCAGACTTTGTGATGCTGCTTCAGTTTCAGCAACGAATAGCCATGTTCTTAAATAGTCAGTTCGGGACTTCATATGGATGTCATGCAGGGCGCCAAACAAGTTCTGAAATTGTCAACTGTATACAACCGCTTTCTAAGGTCAATTGTTAAAAAAAGTCTTTAAGGATAGGAACCAACGATAATCCTTTTTGAACATTAGAACTGTCGCTACAGATTTGCAAGCAAAGAACTGTAGCAAATAGCAGAAATCATATCAATTGAAGACTGCCAACAGCAGCAACTACTAAACCGAATAGTTGTGAAGTGAAACACGCTAAGGTTATGTACTATACGATAAACGTCAATGGTAGCTAAGTTACTGAAATGTCTAAATATATATATATATATATATATATATATATGTGTGTGTGTGTGTGTGTGTGTGTGTGTGTGTTGGTCGTACCATGAGTAGGTTGTCTCGAAGGTTGTGTTTTCATTTGAATGATTCATCAAACATCTCTCAGCATTTACAACAGCATGCTTGTCCACATTCACAATTTAGGAAAATTCTCGTCAAAAATATATCTATACGTTTTCATGAAAATAATAAACATGAGGTAAAAATACATGAAGCTAGCTATATTCAAAAAATCAAACAAACCTTTAATAAAATGAATTATGAATACTGTTTTAAAATGTTTACAGTAGATAGTTTAAAATATCTAAGTTTTAATTGATAGTTTTAAATAGTTTTTTTTTTTAAATATTTAGACATTTCAATAACTCAATAACAGTTAACCCCTTGACGTTTACATCATAAAATTTAAAAATCGTATAGTACAAAACCATAGCGATTTTCACTTCATTACACCAATTTTTTGTATTAGAAAAAACAACACCTTGATGATGACATTGTACTAATGTTGAAAGTACGCGGAATAAAATGAATATGCATCAACATGGTAATTTTCATTTTTCGTTTAATAAGGATACTAAGAAACTTGTCCGTAATTATGAAAGGATCCTATTAAAAATAAGTATTCAAAACTTATCTAAATTATTTAATGAGAAATGTCTTAATGAAAACATACAGCGAAAATACACGCTCTGTCTCTGTCTCTCTGTCTCTGTCTCTCTGTCTCTCACTCTCTCTCTCTCTCTCTCTCTCTATATATCTATATCTATATATATATATATATATATATATTATATATATATATATATTTTTATTATGTTTATTTATTACATTCAAGTTTTTTTACTTCACTAGTAAAAAAATTAATTTTCAGGTGAACACAACAATTTTGTCTTAGAAAATGAACATACCAATTTTTGTTTTAGAAAAAACAACACCTGATGATGACATTATGCTAATGTCGAAAGTACGCGGATTAAAATGAATGTGCATCAACGTGGTAATTTTCTTGTTCTTAATTATTAGAGGATACTATTAAAAATAAGTATACAAAACATATCTAAATTATTTAATGAGACATGTCTTAATGAAAACATGCTGCGAAAATACACGCTCTGTCTCTGTCTTTGTCTGTCTGTCTGTCTGTCTGTCTCTCTCTCTCTATCTATCTATCTATCTCTCTAACACTCTCTCTCTCTCTCTCTCTCTCTCTCTCTATATATATATATATATATATATATATTTGCGTGTATGTTTATTTATTACATGTAGCACGTTAACCAAAATGTAGAGTATACAGTTATTTCAGAATCTGTCCATAGTGCTAACTTTTATGACGATTTATTTCGGAAATTTTATGTTACTAAATTTATAAGGAAAATATTTGGGAAAGTGCTCTGTATTGAATCAGTACATACCAGAGAATTTGCGAAGGAGCTTCCAAATTCTGAGTGGATCCGTAGACTCGTTCTCAAACTTGTCACATTCCCCTAAATTCGTCCCCTAGAATACATACCCCATTTGCACTGCTTTGGATTAGATAAGATTATTCGATAATGATCAACATTTTTTTTTTCAAATAGATTATTTCAATTCAAGTAAAATTTTAATCTGATAAGAAATAATTGCAAAACAATACAAAGTTTGTGAAGCCGTAAAATATTTTTTCTTTTCAGTAGCTCGCATAATGAATAAAAAAATATTGGGTTTACTTGTAGTCGCGGCGATATTTGCGACACTATTTGTGAGTGGTGAGGCCAGTCGCAATAGTAGAGGCCAAAGAAATAGGATGACAGAAGGCAGAAGAGAACCTGAAGGAGAAGAGCGAAATGGCAAAGTCAAGGAAAATTGCAGAGTTTAGTGGTACAAGTCTTGCTAATTAACCCATAGCTAAGAAAAGAAGACGTGGGTGCATACCTTTCCCAGGAGTATTTGCTCGTCGTAAGTGAATATAACAAAATCGACAAGAATTGGAATTGTGCTGCCTGATTAACAATTCTGAGCCATTATACGTTGCGCACATCGAAGCTTACAGCACTTGGCATTATCCAAGCGGTCACCCATCTAAGTACAAACCAGGACCGACATTACTTAACATCGGTGATCGTATAATAAACGGTGTTTTAACGTGTTGTGGTCGTAAGCCGGGAGGAGGCGAAGATTATAAGAATAAGAAAGATAGATAACAATTGTCCCATGATTGGCGTGTTTAAGATTGTAGTTTTAGGAAAACATTTACGCCAGAGTAATTCACAAAGTAGCAGTTCTTATAAAAAAAATATTTTCTTACATTTGGAATACGGAGGAAATTAGGATGAAGTAGCATAGCTTATCCAAGGTATAAAGGTGGAACTAAAGAATTTCCATTGAACTAGCAATAGAATAGTGATGGGCTTGCAATGGTGCGTTTATGGAAAAGAAACTGCAGAGTGTAGAATAAGACTTCGCTCACAGGACTGTGTAAATGCCCTAGCTGTAAAGGTCTGAATTGGTGGAACTAAAGAATGGAGTTCATCTAAATATTCGCCATGGAATGTTTTTTGTACGATAACAATTTATAACTTGGAAATAAATTTGGGAATAATCGAAATTAATTGCTAAATCTAGCGAAAGTCACCCATGAAATAAAAATAGTTGTCGGGAAGTAAGGACCTGCGTACAAGGAATTGTCTTTAAATTCAGTGGCGGTAGAAGAACTTTTAAAAGGTAAGCTTTAAATATTAATACAATACTTAAATGCACGGATCAATTTTGAGTTCTTCTGTAGTTTATTGGTGCCTATCGCATCTACTCATCCATATCTATTGTGATGAAAGCTCAATCAAGATCCCTCTGCAGGAGCTAGCTTAAATGCCGCAGATCTTCTTTTATCTCTATACGGGTATTTAGTACTAAATTTAGTATTTAGTGATGGAAACATTAACAAAAAGCAGAAGAATCTAAAGTAAATCGGCTAGATTCCATAGCCCAAAACATATTAAATTATGGAAAAAAAGAATTAATTTAAAATTCTCAGGTTACCTACCCGCTTTCCTTCGTGTGCATGTGTAGCCGTATCAACGTAAACATAAATTTAGTCCGATTAATTCCTAAAGAATAAAACACGAATATTTCCATGGAATCGTTAGATTCTGCTGAGTCTTCCGACCTTTATGGAAATATCGAATTGATCAACAAAATTGTTCTTAATCCACTGTTCTTTGTTATATATAAGGACAGATCTTCTAGAGTTCATAATAATGTCATGTTCCTCGTTGAATTTCGGACCTTATGACCCCCTCTTAATTTTAGGAAAACAGGTAACCATTTGTTTTTAAATTTCCCTAAAAAATCATTTTATAACCAGTTACCTGCCATCGCTTGAGGAAGTACAATTATAGTATTGAAACATGAAAGCTTTTGTGTGGCGAATTGAAAATGTTTTTATTATAATAATATGCTCTATTTTGTATTGAGCACTTTTTGGAAAGTAAATACTACGAACTCTGGATTTTTACTTCATTTGTTCCTTATCTCATTTGGATATATATATATTTAAAGACATTTTTATATTTAACATTCTTATTTTGTTTATATATACAAGTATTTTAGTAAATGCTCTGTTTATAATAAACAGTATTAAATAACATTTACCTGCCTGAATGTCCGATAAATTTTCGTAGAAACTATTCGTCTTTTGACAGGATTCGAACCTGCCTCCTACACGAAACCGTCATTAAACTTGACGTGCCTAACCGCTCGGCCACAAAGGATCGTTCGATTGGCAAAGTCGAATTTACTGCTTATAAACTTCAATCTTCCATGAATCTCTCACGTACATTCATAACTGCTCATGGCGTATCAAATGTAAACAAATGACGTCATACATTATGAAATGGACAAAGTCCGACAATTATTTAAAGACATTTTTATGTCTTTAAATAATTGTCTGGTCAGAGCTTAGTCAAAGCTGGTCTTGGCTTGTCCTAGCTGGTCCAGGCCCGAGCCGGTCCAAGCTACTCGTAGCCGTGATCGAATCTCAGCCAAATGCCGAGATTCGATCCGAATTTTCCAGTTTGTAGGTCTTGAAGATTGAGAGCTGCTTTTTTAGAGCGTTCATGAAATAAAAATTATTACCTATGGGATTTTAAGTGTTTGATATTCTTTAATTAATTAATTAATTAATATTAATTATTAATAATATAAAAAACAATAAATACTAATAAATCCTGTCTTGCCTTTGGGATTAGCAACGCAAGGCCTCTTTTTTATGTTCTCTCAAAAATAGATAGCATTACGTGTTTTTTAAAAATTACAAAAAAAAAGACCCCAACCAGCAAAAAAAAAAAAAAATAAAATAAAAAAATAAAATAATAATAAAAAAAACACGGAAGAGACACAAATACTCGACAGCAACAATTCAAAATGAAGTTTATTAAACAATAAAAGCTAACTTACCTTAGAGATTAGCAACATAAGTCCTCTTCTGGATACAGTTAGAATTTGTGGACGTATATATTTTTAAAATTTTTTTGGTCGAATCAATTTTTTATTTTAAGGATTTATCGTTAAATATCAAAAGTAGAGAGGGTTACTTGTTTTTTGAAAATGTGAAAAGAAACATAAAACCTGACAGCTGCAATTCAAAATCAATTGATCTGTTCCGAATCAATGAAAAATTAATCACTTCGTTCCTCAAACGTTCACTCGATGAGGAAATTTAATTGATATTTCATAATATAAACTGCATTTTTGTTTTCGGACGGACGGATAACTGTGAAGGTGCCTTACCATCACTTGCTGATACTTAAATAAATTAGGTTAGCAGAATTAGAAGAAATGAAGACAGGAAGATTGTGTTGCATCAGTATTACAAATCTTGTTGATAAATGTTTATAGAATCAGAATTCGATTTGTGGACTTTTTTTTACATGAACTCGAACACCAACCATTGACAATTGATTTTCACAACTCTAACAAGGGTAGGGAATATCATTAGCAGATAGCCTCTTAACTAATATACGCGTCAACATAGCTGGTTTCTCTGGTGGTCTCTTGTACCAGGGTTTCTCTTCGCCCCATCTTTCCATCTAGCTCAGAGCTGTGCGCATATATCCTTTTGATCAGGATCCCAGCCTAGCGGCACAATCATTGGTTTCGGCTAATATCAAAATTCTCTTCGTGATTTTTTTTTTTTTTGATTGACCAAAATTATTTTATTTTCGGCGGTCCTTTCTTATTCACTTTTTTTTAATATTGGGTGTTCTTATAACTTGGACCGATTTTAAATGTGAATTAAGTTTAAACTTATAATGATTTTTTTTCTTTTTCTTTCAGATTTAACAACTTAAGCCTTTGGTAATTTCGACTATGGAAAGATTAACAATCAAACAACGTGTTAAAGTTATCGAAGCCTATTACGAAAATGAACGTTCAAACAGAAATGTAATGAGAAGTTCCCAGGTCGCATCATCTCTCGAAAGATCGAGGTCAATTGGCCACCAAGTTCGTGCGACTTGACGTCTTTAGATTTCTTCCTCATCTTTTCTTTTTCATCTCAAAAGTAATGTCTAAGCAAACAACAATTCAGCAACTGAAGGATAATAAGGTATATTGGTGAGATCGAGGAGGAACTATGCAGAGACGTCATCAAGAATTTTGACCATCGAGTGGAGGTGTTGTATTAGAGACATTTGGGCGATATTATTTTTCACACATAATTGCCATGACTTAAACAACATGATCCAATAGAGAAATAATTAAGTTTTCACCAATAACACTGATTTATTTACTGCTGACATTGATCCATCTTAATGAAACACCATTTATAACGAAAGTTATGTGCGGAGCCATTATTTATTTTGGTAGATGTATATAGTCATAAATAAGAAGGCTGTGGTCCCGCAAACTTCCGGCGTTTTTCTGCCGGGTTCAGTCTTTTCTCCTTCTTCCTCTTTATTTATGGGTTGCCTTCTCATTAATTGTAAGAGAAGTATATAAAAAGAAGTTTAAAGAGAGAGAGAGAGAGAGAGAGAGAGAGAGAGAGAGAGAGAGAGAGAGGATAAGGGTTTTAAAGGAAAGCTCAAATGCTTTATTTTAATTTTTAATACTTTTTATTTTTGTTTATATATTTTATTTTCATATTATTTTTATTTTTTTATCGGGACTCACTACACAACTCTCTTGATTTCCGTCGATCTTTATTGTTCTATAGATGCCACGAAGTAACTACTCTGTCGATTTCCAATTCCTCTACAGTTGGTTCGAAGCACCCAGCCTTTATTGTTTTTATTGGTCTCATTGTCCCACAGATGTCACCAAGCAACCAGCCTAATACCCTGTCGCTCTCCTATTTCATTATAAATGCGACAAATCAAACAGATTGATATTTTTTCCGCCTTCTATTGCTTTTGTAATGGTCTGAAGCACACACACCGATACCCCCCTCAATCTCCATCTCTAGATTTGCTACGGGACGAACTAAACAATATACCTTTTAAGAGCAAAAGATAAATTTTCAACAAGGACAATATAATTTTTGAATCGAATTCACCCCATGCGAAGCAGTAAAGCCACTAAGACACAAAGGGTTGAAAGAATTATGAAACAGAAACATTATCAAAGAATGAGAACAATGCAAGAGAAATCGGGAAGATAGAAGATAAAGATTGACATTGCATTTAAATTTTTAAAGATCAAAGTCGACTGAAAAGCATGGAAGCGGAAGTGTGTTCCACAAGGGAGAAGTGCGAGAAAAGAAACTTTTAGAATAGAACTTATCGCTATGGGATTTCAGCATTTGTTTTAGGCCTCTAACAATATTTACTCATTTAATATTTTGCTTAGTTTCTGAAAAGCATCTTTCGTTATCCCCCCCCCCAAAAAATGTGCCTTTTACTTTCAGAACGTGGACGATCATGTCGCTCCAAAATGTGCCTTTTTCATTTCTCCCTTTGCCAAACTTTCTGCCCCACATTCCGCCGGTCAGGTAGGTGCGCCACTTCCTTCCTCTATCTCTCTTGAACTCGATATACTCTGTGTGGGTTAAGTTCTCCAAGCCCTCCTTCCTCAATATGTGTCATAGAAACTCCAACTGTCTCATTTTGATTCTGATTATTTGTTCATTTTGTTATCACTTTCTTTAAAATTTTGCCGTTGCGCACTCGCCCCGTCCATGGAATTCTCAGAATCATTCTCTAGATCCACATTTCTGCTGCCTCCTGTTTTCTCTTCATATGTGGGGAGATTGTCCAGTATTTATAACCATACAAGTTGATTGATATCACATAGTAGTTTAGTACAATTTTATTTATTTCTTACAAACGTTTCTTGTTTCATAGTACTTTAGATTTTGGAATGCATCTTTCGCTAACCAAAACCCCATTCCAATTTCGGTTTTGCATTTTCTAAAACACTTTCCAGATTTTTAAACTTCTCTATTTCTTTGATGTTGGCATCTCAGATTCATAGCTCAAATTTATATCTAAATAAAAGGCTTATCTCACAGACCATTGGATTGGATTGTGATTTGTTCCCACGACATCTTTTGATACAAGAATTAGCTACTGATCTCGCCACATACTTCAATGACAGCCTTAAAAACTGTATTCCTCGTGGTTTATCTAAAAATATTGTGTTGTATTTATTGTGGAATAGCATTAGTTTAAAATAAATTAATTAAAAAATATCACTTGTATTTGTGATGTGATCGCTTCATCAATCATCAATTCCTAAACCCTGTGTGGCCCTATGGTCTTGCGCAGCTGAGCACCTGATCTGCCTCCTTCATATTGATTGCAAATATATCAGTCAACATTTTTAAAAAATATTAAAACTGACAAGTTTTGGTTCATTGATTGCAAAATAGAACACATTTTTAGCACTTTGAATTTGAAGTAAATAAAATGGGGTTCAAATGCCAAAAAATTATGCAATTTATGGTTAAGGTATTGTAAAATAACGAACATGTTAAAAGCGGTTTGCAAAGTTTCTCGCTGGAGATTTCTCGCTGAAGAATGCTTCACCTTTTGGTCGATAATAGTCAACAGAATAAACCAAATCATAAGCAAGGGCAACTGAATATTCCCTTTTATTTCGTAACACAGTCTTAATAGGAAGTAGATTTTTCCGTATTTGCCGCAATCAGAAGTTAGTTGGCAAACTGTTTTGTTAACATGCAGGTCTTAATCTAGAGAGGGTTTAATTGTAACTTCAGTGGCTTATATACTTCCTAAGAATGCTTATAAATCTTGATTCATCTCCCAGAAACTGTAACTAAGTCCCACTCAGCATAATTGCAGTATAAAACACAGTGAATGTTGAACAAATACAAATGCGAGCAAGCGTGTGTAAAAGGATTGATTAGTCTAGAAAAAGGGCATCCTCAGATACGAATGGCCAGACATTTTATGCATTATATTGCCTTTGTGTACACAGTTATTATCATGTGCTTCCGAGGGAAGTACCATTCCTTAACCAATTACATATTTTTTTTGTATTCCTTCTGGAGGATTTGTTACATTAAGAAATTGCTTTATATCATATTCGTTCAGATTTTGTTGTGTCTTGCTTACTGTTCAAGTGAAGCATTTCATTTCTAATTCAATTGCTATGGACAATTGTTGCAATTGTTGTTTAGCATATTTGAAAAAAATAATAGAAAAATCGCCGGAATTTTGATACTAACCTGGCATTGCTTCTAATGTTGGAGTTTCTTTTTTAAATACATTATTCAGCTAAGTGTCATACGAATTCGAACTTGATACACTGATTTCTCATTCTGCGCCGTTATCCATTACACCACACCTTAGATCTTAATTTTTTGCGTATCCGCCCAAAATTGACATAATCTAAAATGTGAATATTTGAGTAACAATATGTCTCAGGCAAAATGAAATTAAATAGGCTTCATATTGAACAATAAAAGATCTATTCATCAAAACTCGAACAAGATATTCAAAAGGATGTAGATTTTATAACCGATTGCACAAAGCTTCAAAAATGTTCAATATGCTCACCACCTGTGACACGATACACGTCAAGTCGGTAGTACAGCTCCTGCCAAACATGTTGTAGCATGTCTTGCGTAACATTCTCCAGCACTTCATTAAATCTCTGCTTAAGTTCCTCTAGACTTGTAAACAGACGAGGCATATAGACCTATCCTTTCACATAGAAAAAAATCTTCCTTTAAAGTGTGGCTGGCTGAAAATTGATGTGTGTGCAGTGTACATGAGGGTGCAGTATGGAGAAATGCACATATAAGACTGTGAATATCTGTTTGTCTATCGATCTGTCTATGAATGACTAATTCATATAGAGGTCCATGATAAAATGGGTCCTTGACTCAAAAGGGTTAAGAACCAGTGTTTTAATAGTGGTTTGAAAACAAAAGGCTCTTATTCTTCTAACTAGTGCTTATCGCACTTTCTTATGCAAGTGTTGAATTTTTGCCAGAGGATTTATGACCATTCCCATTAAATGTTTGGAATACCGATTTGCATATGAATAACATTCGGCAAAGATGCACACACTTCAGGATACATTCATGCATCTGAAGAAAAATATATTAAACTTGTTTGAAAAAAATAATTTGTAAGAATAAATCACAAGTTTTCAAATTCGTTTACAACAAGAAGGAAATTCGTGAACTTCCAAATACCAATATCACAGATATTTCGTTTATATGCTGAGATTACCTTCATTCAGTTTTATCAGCTAATTTTCTTGCCCACGTATTTGATGACAAGAGCCTGTCTAAATTTCTAGTGGCTTGACTAAATATGTTAGGAGCGTTTTAGCTTTATTTAAGTTCAATCAAAATGGTCGCTTGGCAGTATTTACTTTAAAAATTCTTAATATTTGCATATTTTTTGTATTTTCGTTACTGTAACGTGAATATTAGAAGTGAATTCGCAATATTTTTTTTTAACATAAGTTTATGTTAAAAAAAAAAAATAAAAGTGAGTCGTTAAATTATATCATTCTAATATGATTAAAGGGATTTAATTATATTACTAGGGTTTCTCTTGCCATCTCTTCTCTCCATTTAGCTCAGAGCTTATATCCTTTTGATCAGGATCTCAGACTAGTGGTGCGACTTTGGTTTTGGATAACATCAAAATTCTCTTTGTGCTATTTTATTCTTTGATTGACCAAATTTATTTTATTTTCCGGCGGTTCTTTCTTTTTCATTTTCTTATATAAATTAGAAGTTCATTCAGTGCGTCCTGATTATTCCTGAAACGGATCATATAATGCTTGTAGGTAAATTTATTTCATTGACTTTTTATGCATTTATTAGATATACGGTTGTTATTTATTATACTATGCATGTTTTATTAAATTTCCTTTAGTACGTAATATATTGCGTTATGAATTGTACGCATTTTATCATCTTTGTATACACATAATATAGCGTTGAGTTACTTTATTTTTTTGAGGAACATCCACCATTCACTGCTATATAGGAGAATTGATATTGCGTAACAGTTCAGTACTCTTTTCTTTTTTCTAACGAAATGTTCCTGTTTCGTAATAGCTTGTTTGCTTTGAAGGCATCTTCATCATTCCAGTGTTACGTTTGACATATTTTTCATTATTCTATTAAACAGCTCTTAGATAAATGTCTGTACTTTGGTGGATTCTGCCGTCCCTCGATACGTAGCTCGCATCTTGTTGTCCCTTTTGCTAACGACTATATCTTGTCTTATTGATGTTTTGATTTTTATTATCGCTTGCTTTAATATTTCACCTAGGGTTTCTGTAGATTTTTTTTCTGTGTCTGGAAAGACTATCATCTACGTATGATAAGTGATGTTAAAATAAGTATCCACCTGGCTAAACCAAGTTTGACTTTAGTTCTCTTTAGGCGTCTCATTTTAAAAGTTACAATAAATCTGGTGGAAAAAACATCGTTGTCTTACCCGTTTTCGAATTTTGTATTTCTTCAATTCATTTGCCGTTCGTAGGCGGGGCCTCAATAAATATGTCTTTTTTTTTTTTCATTTTCTCTAAAACCTCGTCGTTCCTCATATTATATTCTCGGCATCCTTCTGTAGAACATATTTCTATTGCTAAGTCTCTTCTTCATCTGTGATGAGATTGTTCCTTTTTACTGCCATATATGAGGAACCGATAGTTAGTACCCTTTTTCTTTGTTTTTATCCAACACAATACTAATATATATATATATGACTTTTTAGCAGCAGCGACTGCACTATGACGATATACAATTTGACGCAATTTGATGATCAGCTTTTATCATGTGGTTGTATAATGTTCCATTACTGAAAAATATTGAATTTAAAACAGAATATGTATTTAATTGATAGTTTAAAAACAATTGGAGTTTCGATTGGTTTAATAAATAAATAAAAGGCTTCATTCTATGTTTTGACGTTCGCCTCTTTATATCGATACCAGGTAAGTCAGCGTTTTTGTATTGTACGTTTGCATTTATTTTATTTTGCTATAATTGTCTTTGCTTCACCATGTCTGACGAGGATGATTTGTAAATCATTTTGTATCAAACATTAATCTCTCTCTCAATTTAACCATATATGTGTGTTTTCGCATATATATATATATATATATATATATATATATATATATATATATATATATATATATATATATACTAACTATATTAAATAATGATTGATTTTTATATTAAATAATGTTTGATTAAATAATACAGACATATTGTGTCCACTTATTTTTTATACTGATCCCTTTCAGTTGTCTAATCGGTTTCTGTTTTTGACATCTAAAACAGTCCTGTCTACATTTTTCAATACAAGGAATATAATTGTTGACATTATACTACACCACGAAAATAAAACAAAATCATCAATTCTTGAGCTCTCTATATCAAAATCAACCCACCAACACAAACAAAAATTGTATGAATATACAACAGCATATTAAAATGCATATAACATCTAATGCCATTTTACATTTCTACAATTTCCGTCAGCTCCTCTGTATTGAAACACTTGCTTTGCAAAAATTCCATAGTTGCAATGATAAATTTCAAATTCTAAAAATAATTACAGCGCAGGTTTTTTTTAAAAAATCACCAGCACAATGGAATTTTATCACAGTTACAATAAGTTTTTTTTTTAAATTTAACCCTGGAAAGATGTCGAAAATGATCAAAATTACTTAGGTAACAACCTTCAGCAACTTCCTTGATGAATTTCATCTTAACCTCAAGAATCTGATTATACAACTGGAAGGATCTGTATAAAAATAAATAACACAATATCACAATGCTATTCGACACACACACATACATATATATATATATATATATATATATATACTCCTATATATATAAATTATTTAAGGGAGCTTTCCTGAAGCACGCTCCTGTTTTGCTGGAGCCAAAGACTGTCGACTCCTTTTTCCTGAGGTCAGGATCGGAAATCCTTCATTTATAGAGGAGCAAAAGTGATAATCCTCCTTTGCCGTTCCTAAAAAAAATGAAGTTATAAAATTTGAAAGGCTGTTTTTCTGTGTGTGCATATATACGAGTATGTTTTCATTTACAAATAAAAGTTTGTTTTTGATTTTATAAATAATTGAAACAACAGAAACGATTTAAAACTTTTTTAAATTTAGCTTACAGCTTCTTTTTTTTTAAAATATTTTTCAATTTCGATTAACTTTCCCCCTTTCCAACTCCAACTGTCTCATTTTGATTTTTGATTATTTGTTCATTTTGTTTTTATTTATCCTTTCTTTAGCCGTTGCGCACTCGTCTCTGTCCATGGAATTCTCAGAATCATTCCTCCTAGGATCCACATTTCTACAAGCCTCCTGCTTCTCTTCATATGGGGAGATTGTCCAGTATTTATAACCATACAAGTTGATTGATATCACATAGTAGTTTAGTACAATTTTATTTATTTCTTACCAACGTTTCTTGTTTTCATAGTACTTTAGATTTTGAATGCATCTTTCGCAACCAAAAACCCCGTCAATTTCGGTTTTGCATTTTCTAAAAACACTTTTCCAGATATTTAAACTTTCTGTATTTCTTTGATGGTGGCATCTCAGATTCATAGCTCAAATTTCTATCTAAATAAAAAGGCTTATCTCACAGACCATTGATTGATTGTGATTTGTTCCTACGACATCTTTTTGATACAAGAATTAGCTACTGATCTCGCCATATGCTTCAATGACAGCCTTAAAAACTGTATTCCTCGTGGTTTATCTAAAAATATTGTGTTGTATTTATTGTGGAATAGCATTAGTTTTAAAATAAATTAATTAAAAAATATCACTTGTATTTGTGATGATCGCTTCATCAATCATCAATTCCTAAAACCTATTAGCTATGGTCTTGCGCAGTTGAGCACCTGATCTGCCTCCTTCATATTGATTGCAAATATATCAGTCTACATTTTTAAAAATATTAAAACCGACAAGTTTTGGTTTCATTGATTGCAAAATAGAACACATTTTTTAGCACTATTTTTATTTGAAGTAAAATAAAATAGGGTTCAAAATGCCAAAAAATTATGCAATTTATGGTTGAGTATTGTAAATAACAACGAACATGTTAAAGCGGTTTGCAAAGTTTCACCACTGGATTTCTCGCTGAAGAATGTTTCACCTTTTTATCGATAATAGTCAACAGAATAAACCAAATCATAAGTAAGGGCAACTGAATATTTCTTTTATTTCGTAACACAGTCTTAATAGGAAGTAGATTTTTCCGTATTTGCCGCAATCAGAAGTTAGTTGGCAAACTGTTTTGTTAACATGCAGGTCTTAATCTAGGAGAGGGATTTAATTGTAACCAGTGGCTTATATACTTCCTAAGAATGCTTATAAATCTTGATTCATCTCCCAGAAACTGTAATTAAGGCCGTTCAGCATAATTGCAGTATAAAACACAGTGAATGTTGAACAAATACAAATGTGAGCATGCGTGTGTAAAGATGGATTAGCCTAGAAAAAAGGGCATCCTCAGATGCAGATGGCCAGACATTTTATGTATTATATTGCCTTGTGTACAAAAGTTATTATCATGTGCTTCCTGAGGGAAGTACCATTCCTTAACTAATTATATTTTTTTTGTATTCCTTCTGAGGGATTTGTTACATTAAGAAATTGCTTTTATATCATATTCGTTCAGATTTTGTTGTGTCTTGCTTACTGTTCATGAAGCATTTTCATTCTAATTCAATTGCTATGGACCAATTTATTGCAATTGTTGTTTAGCATATTTGAAAAAAAAATAATAGAAAAATCGCCGGAATTTTGATACTAACCTGGCATTGCTTCAAATGTTGGAGTTCTTTCTTTTAAATACATTATTCAGCTAAGTGTCATAATGAATACGAACTTGATACACTGATTTCTCATTCTGCGCTGTTATTCATTACACCACACCTTAGATCTTAATTTTTGCGTATCCGCCCAAAATTGACATAATCTAAAATGTGAATATTTGAGTAACAATATGTCTCAGGCAAATGAAATTAAATAGGGCTTCATATTGAACAATAAAAGATCTATTCATCAAAAACTCGAACAAGATATTCAAAAGGATGTAGATTTTATAACCGATTGCACAAAGCTTCAAAATGTTCAATATGCTCACCACCTGTGACACGATACACGTCAAGTCGGTAGTACAGCTCCTGCCAAACATGTTGTAGCATGTCTTGCGTAACATTCTCCAGCACTTCATTAAATCTCTGCCAAGTTCCTCTAGACTTGTAAAACAGACGAGGTATATAGACCTATCCTTTCACATAGAAAAAATCTTCCTTTAAAGTGTGGTGGCTGAAAATTGATGTGGTGCAGTGTACATGAGGGTGCAGTATAGAGAAAATGCACATATAAGACTGTGAATATCTGTTTGTCCTATCGATCTGTCTATGAATGACTAATTCATATAGAGGTCCATGATAAAATGGGTCCTTGACTCAAAAGGGTTAAGAACCAGTGTTTTAATAGTGGTTTTGAAATAAAAAGGCTCTTATTCTTTAACCAGTGCTTATCGCACTTTCTTATGCAAGTGTTGAATTTTGCCAGAGGGATTTATGACCATTTCCATTAAATGTTTGGAATACCGATTTGCATATGAATAACATTCATAAAGATGCATACACTTCAGGATACATTCATGTGCATCTGAAGAAAAATATATTAAACTTGTTTGAAAATAATTTGTAAGAATAAATCACAAGTTTTCAAATTCGTTTTCAACAAGAAGGAAATTCGTGAACTTCCAAATACCAATATCACAGATATTTCGTTTTATATGCTGAGATTACCTTCATTCAGTTTTATTGTAGCTTAATTTTTCTGCCCACGTATTTGATGACAAGAGCCTGTCTAAATTTTCTAGTGGCTTGACTAAATATGTTAGGACTGTTTTAGCTTTTAAGTTCAATCAAAATGGTCGTTTTTAGGTATTTACTTTAAAAATTTTAATATTTGCATATTTTTGTATTTTCGTTACTGTAACGTGAATATTAGAAGTGAATTACAATATTTTTTAAACATAAGTTTATGTTAAAAAAAATTAAAGTGAGTCGTTAAATTATATCATTCTAATATGATTAAAGGGATTTAATTATATTACCAGGGTTTCTCTTGCCATCTCTTCTCTCCATTTAGCTCAGAGCTTATATCCTTTTGATCAGGATCTCAGACTAGTGGTGTTGACTTTTGGTTTTGGATAACATCAAAATTCTCTTTGTGCTATTTTATTTTTTGATTGGCTTAAAATTATTTTATTTTCCGGCGGTTCTTTCTTTTTTCATTTTTTATATAAATTAGTAGTTGATTCAGTGCTTCCTGATTATTCCCGAAACAGATCATATAATGCTTGTAGGTAAATTTATTTCTATTGACGTTTTATGCATTTATGAGGATATACGATTGTTATTTATTATACTATGCATGTTTTATTAAATTTCCTTTAGTACGTAATATATTATGTTATGAATTGTAATGCATTTTTATCATCGTATACACATAATATAACGTTGAGTTACTTTTTTTTTATTTTTGAGGAAATTGTCCACCATTCACTGCTATATAGGAGAATTGATATTGCGTAACAGTTCAGTACTCTTTTCTTTTTTCTAACGAAATGTTCCTGTTTCGTAATAGTTTGTTTTGGCTTTTTTGAAGCATTTTCACTTCCAGTGCCAATGTTTGAGTCATATTTTTCATTGTCTATTAAAAACAGTTTTCCAGATAAATGTCTGTACTTGGTAGATTCTTACGTCCCTGATACGTAGCTCGCATCTTGCCGTCCTTTTGCTAACGACTATACATTCTGTCTTATTGATGTTTAGATTTTTTATTATCGCTTTCGCTTTAATATTTTGTCTAGGTTTCTTGCAGATTTTTTTTTTCTGTGTCTTCTGAAAGACTATCATCTACATGTATGATATGATGTTAAATAGTATCCACCCGCAATAAATCCAAGTCGGACTTTTTTAGTTCTCTTTTAGAGCGTCTCATTTTAAAGGTTAAATAAATCTGGTGAGAAAAAACATCGTTGTCTTTAACCGTTTTCAATTTTTGTATTTTCTCAATTCATTTGCCGTCTGTAGGCAGAAGCTTACTCCCAGTAAATATGTCTTTTTTTTGTTTTCATTTTCTCTAAAACCTCGTCGTTCCTCATATTATATTCTCAGCATCCTTCTGTAGAACATATTTCTATTGCCCCAAGTCTCTTCTTCATCTGTGATGAGATTGTTCAGCACACTGCCATATATGAGAACCATTAGTTGAGTACCCTTTTCTTTTTTTTATCCAACACAATACTAATATTATATATATATATGACTTGTTTGGCAACGACTGCACTATGACGATGTACAATTTGACGCAATTGATATGATCAGCTTTTATCAGTAACCTAATTGTATAATGTTCCATTACTGTGTTTGCTATTGAATTTAAAACAGAATATATATTTAATTGATAGTTTAAACAATTGGGAGTTCCGATTGGTTTTGGTAAATAAATAAAAACTTCATTCTATGTTTGACATTCGCCTCTTTTTATATCGATACAGAGTAAGTCAGCGTTTTGTATTGTACGTTTGCATTATTTTATTTTGTCTATAATTGTCTTTGTTTTACCATGTCGAGGATAGATTTGTAAATCATTTGTATCCAAACATTAATCTCTCTCTCCAATTTACTAACTATATATGTGTTTTCATATATATATATATATATATATATATATATATATATATATATATATATATATATATATATATATATACAAATATATAAATATATAATTGATTTATATTAAATAATATGTTTGATTAAATAATACAGAGCATGTGTCCATCATTTTTTATACTGGATCCTTTCCAGTTGTCTAATCAGTTTCTGTTGCACAACATCTAAAACACAGTCCTGTCTACATTTTCAATACAGGAATATAATTGTTGACATTATACTACACCACGAAAAATAAAACAAAATCATCAAATTCTTGAGGCTCTCTATATCAAAAATCCTTAACCAACACCAAACAAAATTATTATGAATATAGCAACAGCATATTAAATGCATATAACATCTAATGCCATTTACATTTCTACCAATTTCCGGTCAGCTCCTCTGTATTGAAACACTTGCTTTGCAAAAAATTCCATAGTTGCAATGATAAATTTTAAATTCTAAAATAATTACAGCGCGGGTTTTTTTTTAAAAAATCACCAGCACAATGGAATTTTATCACAGTTACAATAAGTTTTTTTTTTTTAAATTTAACCCTGAAGAAGATGTCGAAAATGATCGAAATTACTTAGGTAACAACAACTTCAGCAACTTCCTTGATGAATTTCATCTTAACCTCAAGAATCTGATTATACAACTGGAAAGGATCTGTATAAAAATAAGTAGACACAATATCACAATGCTATTCACGACATTAATATTATATATATATATATATATATATATATATATATATAATTAACTTTAAGGACTTTCTGAAGCACGCTCCTGTTTGCTGGAGCAAGAACTGTCGACTCCTTTTTTCACAAGGGTCGGGATCAAATCGTTTATTTATAGACCAAAGAAGTGATAATCCACTCCTTTTTGCCGTTCTAAAAAATGAAGTTGTAAAATTTGAAAGGCTGTTTTTCTGTGTGTGCATGTATACGAGTTATCATTTCATTTACAAATAAAGTTTGTTTTTGATTTATAAATAATTGAAACAACAGAAACGACTAAATTCCAATTCAGCTTACAGCTTCTTATTTTTAAAATATTTTTCACTTTCGCATTAATTGAGGCCTTCAACAAGGTTTAATCATTGGGGCTATATTGAAGCTTATTATTGAAGCTTAAGATCGAGTTTTTCCTTTTTTTTTTTTTTTGTTAATTGTGGTACGATGTAAAAAAAGTCCAGTTTATTTACTTTTTTAAATATTTATTTTTAGAAGCAGCGTTTTACTTTTGTACATTAAAACATGTCATTGTTTCATAAAAATTAACATGTGTTTCTAACAAAAATCCTTTTTTTGTAGTTTAATAATTTTGTTTCTGGTGTGAATAATTATGATAAGATTTTTTTTATGTTAAAATTAACATGAAACTTTTTTCTGAGTTTTTTAAACTATTCCAAAAATATTTGGAAACTGTATTAGAGAATGAAAAATGTATTTTTCAAATATATAAATAATCGTAGAAAAGTCCTTTCAACTTCGCCCTCCAAGAAACTATAAAAGTTGGATAATTGCCAAGTTTTTTCAAATGTCAGAAGTTCCACTACTCAAATGGACAATACATTCTTCCTCAATCAAGTGCAGGGCGTAAACCACAAGCACACAACACTGATTATCTTCCTCTACTAAATTGTCCATTTACTTTGCCACCACCATCATATCTGCTTTTGTCTTGAGAGTTTTATTCAGGACATCACTATTGTTAAACATAATTGAAGTTGATTTAAAAAATGGTGTTAAAATAATTGTACAATTTATTTTGGCCCTACAAAATACGGAAAAAAGGGTGGGGGAAGCAATATATAGCAGCGTGATGATGGAAATGACTAAAATTCTCTCCTCCAGTTTATTTTCATTTGTTAAATGCTTTATCCTTAATATGACTGTACCTTAATTATCTTTTTAAATATAGAAATTATTTATATTGATTTCAGATATTTAATTTCAAGCAGGAAACATTTGATTTACAGGTGAATCTTTGGCTATTTCTTTAAGTTTTAGATAGTTGATGAGTTTTTCATGTTGCACAGTTTGTCTTATAGTAGCAATTTCTTTTCTGTAGGGAATATCCATGTACTTAAAAAATTGGCTTCTTTGTTTTAAATTGTAAAATCTTCTACTTTTTTCTTTTGCTTTTAATGAAACTTACGTTTAAAAAAGTCACTCAAGAAAAACATTTATTTTTTTTTGGCATGAAAATATTAATTTTCTAAATTAAATTTCTAAAAGTTTTCTACCCCCGACCAATTATTCTACTCGCTTTTCATCAGCAGATATAGGAATAATGAAATACATTTTAAAGTAGATGTTTGTGGTTAAATGGGGAAAAATAAACTGTCTGGATTAGGTGAAAATACAGTTGCAAATTTGTTGATGAAAGATTACAACATATCGATGGATCTCAGCAGCTGGAGCTGGAGCTGGAGCTGTTCCATTTTTAGGAAGGGAGCTGATTACGTATCAGAACAACATAAAACAACAATATAGCGTCGCCGATAGGATGTTTAATCGTTTGATGAACCAGAAGTTGTCGAGATTTGGTTTTGAATGTTTTGCTATCCTGGCTAGAGCTAAACAATTGAAAGACAAGGCAAGTGGAAGAGAAAATGAAATAACTGACCTCTTTTTCTAGCTTCTGCAGATTATGAAGGTATAATGAAAATTTCTGTTATGGCATACACCAAACAATTGGAGAAGTTGTCTTTTGTCGAAATTTAAGAAATTATAAAGAAGTTTACGACCTAAATAGAAACTTGTCATAAAACCAAATTTATGTCCATTAAACAGAAAACAAGTTGAATTAATTATGAAATATCTTCACAAAGTTGATCGAGCAGACAAATCCCGTGATAGTGGAGAAGTAGCCCTAGGTAGGTCGACCTTTTTGCTTATCAAGAAGGATCAAGCTGTAGTAGTTAGAGCTAGGTTAAAACAGTGTCTATCGAGGTGACGAATAAGGCCGCTGAATTGCGTGCAGAGGAAGTTGGAAAGGCGTCCAATCGACATATTGTGAGAGTCACATTGCCAGGCAAGAGGACCGTGACTTCAAACGCAGGCATATGTGAGGCTTTTCGAGAATAACTTCAGGATCTGTTCACCAGAGAGCTCGATCTGAGCATTACTCAGTTCGAAGCCTATTTGGCCAACTTTCTCCGCCTCGTGGCGGCTGGGTGAACGATCCCTTTGCAGTGCCTGAGATCTGGGAAATGCTGAAGCTGGTTGGCCGGGACAAAACTCCAGGATTAGATGGTTTTCCTTATGAGGTGTACTTGAGGCAGTCCTCCGTCTTTGTTCTTTTGATGAAGCTGATCTACAACAATTGGATGAAGCAGGGGTTTATGCCACAATATTTCACCAGGAATGTCATCAAGTTACCACGCAAGGGCAAAAACGGTGGAGTGAGGTAATTTTCGGCCTTTGATGATGTTAATCACAGACAAAGACTTTAACTAAGATCTTAGCCAGCCGTTTGCAGGTTGTCCTCTCTAGTCTGATTGGATCCGAGCAGACTTGTGCTGTGAAGGGCAGGACTATTCATCACAGTGAAGCCGTATTGATCAATTTCGATCAGTCCAAGGCTTTCGATAGGGGTGACCATCGGCTTTTGGAGGATGTTCTTGTTCCAGCCGTTTTCGAGCCGTACTTTCGCACCTGGATTCGACTTCTGTATGCGCCCCCCGTTGTGCAGGTAGAAGTAAATGGAGTAAGATCGGAAACTTTCGTATTGTTTCGCTCCATTCGCCAAGATTGTCCACTTTCGCCTTTGCTTTACGTTCTTACGCTGGAACCTTTCCTTCGCTAGTTAAAGGCGAATCCGGTTCTACGTGGAATTTCCTTACCTGATGCTACTACCTGGGACAGGTATTCTGTCTATGCTCACAACGTTTCGGTTCTTGGGTCGAGCAGTGAACTTTATTTAAAAAAGAGAAGAAAAAAAACGTGGAAGATTGTATAAGGGCTGAAATAAAGTAAGAAAAAATAAGAGGTAAGGAGAAGAATAATTTAATATAGAAAACCCGAAAGAAAGAAAAAAGAAAGAAAGAAAGAAAGAATGGAGAAAGAATTAATGTAGGTGAAGAGAAAGGAAGGAACAGGTGTAGAAATGAAAAAAACAAAACAAAAAACAAACAAAGAATCGTATAACTCTAAAGAAAGAA
>CAHIKZ030005039.1:1405000-1417500 GCA_903632075.3 Acanthosepion pharaonis | reverse complement strand
AAATTGGTTGGTGTTCGCTGGCATAAATGTGACGGCGGGAGACCACTCAGGGAGATTGTGTGTAGCGAACTACGAGGCGGTGTTTGAATAATTGAGTGCAAAGATCAGTGGAGTTTTGAAGCTAAATTGTTTTTTGGCAACGTGTCTTGAAGCTGAGGAGTTTTTTTTTCTTCCGGAAGTAGGCGGTGCCAGGAAAACCCGTTCCCTTCCTATTGTTTGGTCCTAATTTTTTGCTTACAAAGGTTTTATTAGATTTCCAGAGATCTTAAGCTAATATTAGTTTAATCTGCATAACTTCAGTCAGTTCATTTTCGTAAATTTCAAATATCTGAAAAAATAACCATTAACATAGCAGAAAATTGTGTCAAATGTGATGACCTTTTCTTCGACTGACGTTTATATACAATGCAGCCAGCACAGTTTAATAACAGTCGCATATAACATATTTTATAGTCGTTTTTCATGTAAAATGTGTCTTATTATTTCATTTTTTTTATTCTTTTCAGGTTGGAACTTTGATAGGATCAAACTTGACCAAAAAACAACACCCGAAACTACCTGAAACGTCAACCAAATATTTAATTCAGGACCAGTTCTTCTGCATATGATTTAACGTCTGTTCCAGAATGTTTTTTCAGTATCTTAACAAATGTTGCTATACTTTTGAGAAGAGCCATTAACATCTCAAATATTATACTTGTAATTGAACTTCTTCGTATACTTGATGCCATTAATACAACTTTTGGCTGATTCCTATTTTTAGCCCTCATCAATAATATAAAAAGAATCCTCTTTTTTTTTGTAAAAAAATGTATCTTCACAACGTTATGAACAGTGAACAGTTTCAAACCCAATCATTTGCAGAAGCTTTTCAGAATTTACTTATTCAGAATAAAGATTTTAAATTTCACTTTTGTAATTTTGTTGAAACAAAAACTATTTCTTCCTGAAATTTTTGTTTTTCAAAACCTTTTAAAATAAATCAATCTTAAGTTATGCCCCGACAGCGTTTAGACACATCAACGTGGTGTAACGGTTAGCAAGATTGTCTCCTTCTAGATCAATTACGACTGAGTAGTGATTCCGATCCTCACTGAGTGCCCCATACTTTCGGCATTGTGTCACGTCTATGATATGGTATAAAATCATTAGGACACTTCGACAGGGTGTAATGGTTAGCAAGCTTGTCTTGCTAGATCAATTACGGTGGAGCAATAGATAGCGGTTCGGATTGAGGAATCGGAGAGCCGAGTTCGAATTCCATTCGAATCCATTACTTTCACTTACGTGCTAATACTCTTGGGAATTGCAAGACAGAATCGGGTTCTGTAGCCTTGAATGTCAACTGGTCTACCGCAAAAAGAAATGGCAACCTACGGCGGGAAAATCTGTCTCGTCAATCATGTATCGAAAGGTACATGATCGCCCTAAGCGTATATCACGTATGGTACATAACTGACTGACTGAGTTCGATCCTCCTCGATGCCCAATAATTTCGGCCTTGTGCTTACATTTAGTTGTGGCACGACAGCATTTTTTTCTTTCGACTGGCGTTCAAAGGAAATATTGTATCTACATGAATTTTCGATCTTGGTGAAATATTATTTTGTATAAAAATATTTTCTGTATACGTAAAGGGTTTGATGTTATTAGTCACTTTTAATTTTTCTTCGTTGTTAAATGATCTGCGATAAGTTTTTGCATTTTCAGTGTTTATGAAATTTCACATAATATGTATAAATTATTGTAAACCCTGGGCCAAATGAATTTTATTTGTTTCCAGATGTGAAAATATTCGAAAATTAATTAAAATAGTATACACGCCACTGCACAAGCTCTAAGATCGAAGGTCGGATGCATGTTAATACACCGGCGCTCGCCATGTTCCACGGATTCGTATCGATTATTTCTTTGTTGGTGGCGATCATCGCCGCCAACAAAGAATTAACGATAAATGCTTTTCAAGGCACATGTTTGGTAGGGAATAGCAAAAAAAAAAAAGAAAAAAAAAGACAATTTTTCAATTAATCACCAATTTCTTCCTTTTACGAGAAAGCGAACTTCTGTCGGACTTCTCACTATGTTCCGACCACGGAAAACAGACCCCGCACACTCACTGCCTGTCCGTTTTACTGACTACTTCATTCTTTGGATGCTGGCTGAGGACCCATGACCACTTTCTGTCCACTCGTGTTCCTCCAACCAGAAAGGGGGACCACCCAGACAGATTTTGGGTGGTCATTCATTCAAATGACCTTATTTTAATGAATATCTAAAAAAATAACAAAACTTTATGTTTGCCAATTCAAGGGCGGGCTGACGACAGGATTCCTGAAAAATCCTGGTCGTTAAATTTACTCAAAAATGAGCTGGAGACAAGAAACCCTGGTTATTAAATTGGCTTAAAAGTAAAAAGAATCTATCTATTCCGCTCCTAAAGATGTCTGAAAAATCGTATTGTTACTTATATAAACATTTTATTTTATCTATCGAGTAGCATATTTCCGTTAAAAAGATATTCGTTAATCTAGGCCGGTAGACGTTAATTTAACTGTTTGTAAATGACTAGGGATGCCTTGTGATTGCAAACGTTTCCTGACGTGTGTTTTTAGACGTTGTTTCTTTATTTCCGTAACTTTAACCTCAATTTGCCTATGACTGAGTGGTCATGGTGATCACCCCCAGTCGGCGCTTGGGTAGATTTTAGAGTATAGTACTACATTTCTAAGTCTTTTACTGATTGTTAAGTAGACTATATCGTTCTTTGTATTTCCTACTCGAAAGTTCAATGTATTTTGTCTTTGTTGTTTATTAATTGGTAGTTCGTTGTGCCCCAAAGGATTTATTATTCTCCTTGTTTGTTGCGAGATCCAAGTGCATATTTATCTTATATAACACAGTCTTGTTCCGTTCCGATTTTTGCGTTTATATCCGCCATGATAATAATTGCTTTCGATTAACACTGATTTTTTTGCATTATCACGTATGTTATAAAAATGATCTTTTTCTTCATCCGTGCTTTATGATACTGGCCCATATACTAATATGATGGCCATACTGAATAACTTCACTTTAAGCGTTGCTAGTATCCAAAAACACATTTCTTTGTATTTATCTAATATTAGTCCTACTCCTCTTTCATTTCTCTCTTTTCCACCTAGGTTCACATACTCCCTGAACGACGATGTTTAGTCTTTTCCAATTCCTGTTTGTTTTTTTCTAATTTCTCGCATTGGGATAGTATCCTAACATTCCATGTTTTCCATTTTGTTTTTATTGCAAACAGTTGCTGAAAGACTGCCCGGTGATGCGAAGTTACACATGTTTTGTTTTAACAGGTGGGAGGTCAATACAAAGGGAGTTGACCCTCTCAGCGTTGTTTTCTGCTATTTTGATTTGTTTATTTCCGCGTAGTTTCCTTCTACACTGAAATGATAAATTTCAGAAAGATTCAGGATAAAACTATTGTCTCGGAATAAATTGTTTTCGTATCATCTTTGCCCCATCTTTCTGTTTGTCTGTCCGTCTCTCTTTTTGTCTCTGCATTTCTCATTAAACGCCTGTGTTAAAAAAGGTAGATTCTAACGTGTCAAGTCAACACTGTAATGAAAGCAAGACAGATATTATTATGGGCCTATCACCCACTTTAAAAGCTTTAGTTTTCTCATGACTGGGCAGTTTCACCCCGGCTGGCAAACACCGCTCTGTATTTCAATCATTTATTTGTTTGTATGTATAAAAATTACTAATCAAAATTTGAATTTAGTATTTACTTCGTCTCTAGTACTTGAGTTGATATCAGTTCTACTTTCTCAACAAAAAGCTTATATAATAATATTAAAGAGAAAGAAATTGGGAAAAGCGAGTGAACGGAGGAGAGTGAAAGCAATGTGAACGAGGTAAAGGAGGAGGTAAGAAAAACTATATATATATACACTGAGTGACATCTGTATGTTTTCATGCTTGAACGTAATCTTCAGGCCATAAAGATTTTGTTTAAAACATAAAAATAGACTTTTACCAATCAGTGTTTTACACTGTCTACTTTTATATTTACACACACTATAGCCCTGATATTGAGGGACTTTTACTAATAAATATAGCATAACCTAAAAACTAAATTTTATAATATATATCGTATGAATGCATGTGGCATTTTTTCGCAGGATGCACAGCCACTACACTGATCGTGTTTTGCCTACAGCACCCACAACAACATGGACAGAAAATGAATCAGGACCAGATTCATGTAACGTGCTTATACGCGTATGTATAGTCCTAGAATCAAACTGGTGTTTCTCAAGGCGTCGGACAACTTACTTGGTACCTCTAACTGCTGTATTAACTTTTTTCAAATATGCATATGTTTTGCTTTCTGGCTTTGAGTAATTACATTAAACTCTGACTTGTATTCTTTCCCGACTCCTGATGCTGTGACAGATTTCAGTTCAATTTTATTCGATTGAAATAATGACAAAGTTTGTAATACTCCTGCTATTTCAGTAGCGAGTCACTTTTACGGGTTGGAGTTGCAAATTTTAGGTCCAAACAGTTTCAATTCACAATTGTTCTCTTAGAATGACTGCTCAGATCTTTTTGTTATTTCAATCCTTACAGAGATGCAGGGAGAATAGATGGATTGTACGCCTAATGTGGTTTAGACAGAAGTGTTGGTAGGCAATTTACCTTTTTTTATACTGATGTTCACCCAATACAAGGCCCAAGAGCCACTCAAGGTAGGGAATTACTATGTGGTGCTGTATGAGTGTAAGAAAAAACCAATAAGTGAATTTCATGGGATTATGAAGGAAAAAATAACGGTTTAAACCCAGGCTTCAAAGTGGCGAAGTTTACAGTGATTTGGAAAACATCCTGACGGGCGTCTGTTCCACAAAGTAGCAGTTCTTGGGAAGAACCTGTACGAATTGAACTTATGGAGATGGCTCACATTTATGTACGTGGCATGATGGGTCTCAGTTGTAAATTTTAGACGTGTCTGGTCTAAGAAATGTATCACAGCTCGTCAGAACATATGACACGGAAATAGAGTAGAGCAGCAAGAGGCTCGCAACGTTTCGTCTGTGGGAAAGGGGTTGTAAGGTGGAAAATTATTCATCACCCACAAGGTGATATGGCAGCAATGCTCCATTTTTGATCTGATCTGGTTCTTGTAAAGTATAGCAGGGGAATTACGTAGACGAGGTAACATTATTTGACAAAGACCGGTGATTTTTTAAAAATGGACACTTTTAACTTATTTAGCAATATCTTGAACGTATAGGAAAATTTACGAAAAATACAAAGTGATATTAATGACTAAATACTACTTTTCTCTTTTAAGGATATTGTAATACGAATCAACAAATATTGGCCTTACTTTTTGTCGTATATATTTGTGACGCAGTTTAGTGTGTAGAAACCCACAGGAGACGGTCTACAAATGATATGATAGAACGCAGACGAGTAAAAAAGGCCGAGAGAGAGAAGATATAAAGGCGGGAAAAATAGCATTGAAATTAAAGAAAATATAAATGAGAAAGAAAAGGCTAACAATAAAAGTATTGCGATAGTTTTATAAAAATGTAAAGCCATATGTATTCGATAAATCCAGAGTCATTTCGACTAAACAGCTTTATTCTTTTCGTCCTTTAGCTTATGGTAACAGATTGAAAGATTGATTCAACGATAGAAACATTTTATAAAATAATACAATATCTAACCAATGATTTCATCTATATCTATATTTTTTTTATTTCTTTATTCAGGTTTAAATATAATTTTTTCTGGTCAATTCCGTTGGATGAAGAACAGGTTATTTAAAAAAAGCCAAAAGGAAAATATTTTGTAAAGATTTTTTTTATTTTTGAAAAAATAAATAACAATAGGTGATTTATTTTTTCATACAAGTCTTAATAATTAAAAAAAAGCTCAATAACTCTACCGGAAATGGTTCTTCAGTCTTTTAAAAATCAGAATGTATTAGATAGTTTTCTCATTTCCTGTGTTCTCGTCTTCGATTGGATTCAATTTTTTTTTTTTATAAACCCGTTGCAGATTATTTAAAAGCCAAAAAAATATTTTAGATTGTTTTTTTTTTTTTTTTTGTTTTTTGAGACAATAATAACTTCTTAATCCAATAATTGGATGGGGGTGATTTGAATTTAAGCTCATCTTTGATTCGCTCATCTGATTACACCACTCGCACATAAAAACTTATAGCACCTGGTATTCCCAGGCGGTCACCCATCTAGGTACTGCCCAGGTTCGACGTTGCTTAAATTCGGTGATCTATGAGAATCGGTCTTTCTACATGATGTTTTACTCACGATTGGGGTATGTCACAGCCTAAGATGAGAAAACATTGAACTTGGGGATGTCAGCTCTACAGCAGTAGTTTCATTATTACACTAATGATGCCGGTTTGGAAGATTTCAATGCCTCGTGACAATGGTCAGGGGAATGTACACGTATGTGACATATCCTGTCACCGTAGGGTGATAAATAAAAAGGTGACCAGAATGTAGTATGTGTACGCTTTTCTTAATGGTTATACACGTAATATTATTATTTGCTTTAAATTACTAAGTTTCTACGAGGAAATATAATATAGTAAACAGATCTGATGATTGTTTATGGTGTGAGACTCACAGCACCATGAAATGTTGAGATATCTATCTATCTATCTATCTATCTATCTATCTATCTATCTATGGGTGAATAGAGCATTTTAGGTTGGGTACTTTGATTTGGTGTAATGGTTAGCAAACTTGTCTCGTTAGATCAATTACGACTGAATAGTGAATTCAATCCCCACTGGGTGCTCCACACTTTCGGCCTTGTGCAACATCTAAGTTACGCTTAGTAAATCATTTGAGTATCTCGACCTGGTATAATGGTTAGTATATCTTGTCTGGCTATATATATTACGACTGAGTAGTGAGTTCAATCCCCAATAGGTTCCCCTTAATTTCGGCACATGTCAATCTAAGCTAGAAAATTATTTGTACAATAAATACATAGTTCCAAAGTGCGCTAGGGTGCCTGAATAGCGTTTCGAGAGAAAAAGACTCTACACTATAGAAATTAATACGAACACGATCAATTACGACTGAACAGTGAGTTCGATCTTCACTAGGTGCCCCATTCTTGCAGCTTTGAAATACCTAAAATAAATTTATTCAATAAAATTACCATTCAATTCAAACACGGCCTGCAAACGACTGTGGAATCTTCTGCACTCTTCTGGACAGTTATCTTGTTTAATTTGGTGAATGCTGCCATAGTCCTTGCCTTCAGTTCTAAGGAGTTTTTTGGTCTCTCGCTCATATGCGCCCCACCCACAATAATCAAAGGGGTTGCAAGTCTGGGAAGTTAGGTGGCTAGATGTAAGGAATAATGTGGTCGTAGAAATTGTCTGACAGCCATGACTGGATTCTTTTTGCTGTCTGTTGCCAGATACTGGGTCATCCAGCAACCACTATCTTGACCTAGGGAAGTACTACCTCCTCAAGGCACTTGGTGTAGGCCTCCGAGTTGAATCTGAGGCCCTGTGGGAAGATGAATGTCGCCATCATTAGTATCACTTCAAAAACCTTCGTAATCACCATTAGACCATCCAGTTCTTTCCGAATCCTCTGCACTGTCCTCGGATTGTCACCCATGTTCATATTGGAGCTTCCGGCGCGAATGCCAAGCAGTGCAGCATGCTGTTTCCAATTTTCTAGGAATAAATTGCGTCATGGTCCTTTTTTCTCACGGATGGTACCCAACTGTCTCTACTATACTGGGAAGTCGACAAAATCGCGAAATAAAAAATATAAAATGGCGATAATTTACCAATCGCACTCTGCATGAAAGAATATTTAATTGTCCAAACAAATTTTGTTAAACAAAAATTTCCAAACCAATCAGCTTCTATTGTTTGTGTAATGGAACAATCACTTGTTAAAGATTTGTGGTTTATATATATAATATATATGGTTTATATATATATATATATATATAAATATATATATAATTTATTAAAGATATTTTTATGCTTGACATTCTTTTTTCTTTGTAGCCGAGAGTTTAGGCACGTCAAGCTAAATGACGATTCCGTATAGGATGCAGGTTCGAATCCTGTCAAAGGACGAATATTTTCTATGAACATTTCTCGGACATTCAGGCCAGTAAATGTTATTTAATACTGTTTATTATAAACAGATCATTTACTAAAATACTTGTATCTATAAAAAGAATGTTAAACATAAAAATGTCTTTAATATATATATATAATTTTATAAAATGTTTCCGTCGTTGAGTTAATCTTTCAAATTTATTATATCTGTTTACCATAAGCTAAAAGACCAAAAGAATAAAGCGATTTATGCAAAATAGCTTTGCATTTGTCGAATATATATGACTTTAGATTTTTATGAAACTATCGCAATACTTTTATTGTTAAAAAATGAAAAAAGAAATACATCCGAATGCAATAGTTTTTCAAACACCAATGAACAAAAAAAAAAAAAAAAAAAATAAAAAAATTTCTGTCTTTTCAGATTGTTTACATATATATGATTTTTTTTTTTCATTCGTTCAATGTATTCTGTTTTTCTTATAAAAATCTTTTCTCGACTTTCGTTTAACTATTTGCACCAAGTGTCATTTTGAAAGCAATAACTGAGGCAGGTGTCGTCCTTCAAGCGTAAAGACGACACCCAAGTATCTACGCTCTCTTTTCTATGCCTTTCGGGGGACACATATTGAGTCTCCAAATATAGGGAAATCAGAGATTTTATTAGTTTTTGTTCAGTGTTCAGCACAGGATTATAAGGACACCACACACCGCAAATAATAATTACGAACGTAGAACTAATTTACAAGCTGACGCCCAAGGTGCATCCACCGGAGATCAAGCATAGGCAATTGATTTCATACTTATGTATTTAAACTATAAAACAAGGTCGAAAGGTTTTATCTTTTATTAGACATAGGAAATTACAATTTTGCGTTTATATGCTAATAAAATCCTGTGAATAATGATAATATGTCTACAAAAAGCCTTAATCCACTAGAATTAATTACAATCTTAAGTTTGGAACGTTAAGCCAAATGTTCTAATTACCTTCCCGTTGTTGTCGTTAGTGTTGCTGATGTAACGCTTGACTTCTTTCACCATCTCTTCTCTTTATATATATTGCCGCTTCTGAAGCCATACCGACCTCTGAAAATGAGACTGGAGGAACATGAAAAACAATTTGGGTCGAGAAAATAAAGGCTGATATGAAGGAAAAAGTAAGGTCACCATCGGCTTTAAAACGAAGATTTTCAATGTCTATTCCATGATGCCATTATGTTGCAGGGAGTTCAGTTGAAGTCTGTATCAGATTTTCCAGTCAGCGTAGCTTAGATGTACAAGACATTGGAATAGTGATACTGGTCGAAACTACATGGGGCATCTACTAAACCTGATTCGAACTCACTTTTCTCTAGTATATATTCCTGTTTGTAATATAGCTGTGTTACCATACCTTGTTAACCATTACACCATCACCGTAGGGGCCACTTTAAAACGAAGATTTTTTAGATTTTAGATTTTCAACGTAGCTCAGATGTGGCACAAAGCCGAAAGTATGGGGCACCCAGGATCGAGGACTTTTCGAACTCACTACTCAGTCGTAATTGTTCTGCCGAGGTGCCCAGTGATTTTCAAACGTAAGCAGATGTGGCTAAAGCCATTGCACCACCCAGTGAGGTGCCCATTATTGTTCTAGCTGCAAGCATGTAATTACCATGGCCTTCAACGCCGCCGTTTTTAATTTTTTATTGCTGCCATTGCTGAAGCCATATCGCCCCTGAGAATCAGACAGGAAGAATATTAAAAAAGACGTAATTAGTGGCGAGACAATGAAATCTGCTATTGGTGATCATGTATTGATGGAAACACACTCTTTATAATGAAGAAAAATACTAGACAGAGAAGAACACTAGAAAATCAAACGTAAGAAAATAAAGCGTCGGCGAAGGAGGTTAAGCATGACATCAATAACAACAGATAGGCAATAAGAATATTCAATTTTACGTTCCAAATTTTAAGTTTAAATCATTGTTTCTTAAATACATGGTCCATAAATACAGATTTAGACTCGATGGAGACAAAACAATCTACATCTTAAAAAAGGGGTTCAGTACTAAATTACCTGAAGGCTACGCGTATCGGCGGACATCTGTAAAAGTCTGGAGGGCACAAATAAAACCAAAAGGTTTTGATGATAACAACAAAAATGAGAACATTGCTACAAATGTAAGCACTGAATAAGCTATTGAAGTATTATTAAACTATTGACATGTGATTGTCATATATGATTGATCTATTATGAATATGACTGAACTATTACAAGATTGAAATAATCGAAAATGAAAAATATTATAAATGAGTGCTAATCAATTAAAATATAATTGAATATGATAGAATTATAAGAAATATAATTGAACTTATACATATGATTAGAATATGATTCAACCATTAATATATAATGGAATAATAAACTCTTTCGGAATATATCGATTTTTGATGTGCCCATATGAATGAATCGTAATAAAAATGTGTGACGATCTTTAGCAATTTTCAGAGATACACAGGCCATCGGCATAAAGGTACTTGTCTTATAGCGATGTTTAGCAAGATAGTATATCATGGCATTACCTTTATCCTTTTGGGACGAAGGGTTTTAAATGTAATTTTTAAAAATGTGCTTAATCTGTTGAACCTTCTTTTTAAAATTCAGTTCAGCCTATGCAATGCAGTAAATCACTGAGACTCAAAGGGTTACAGGGTGTGAAAGAGTTAAAAACAAAAAAACATACCTAAGGAACAAGAACAAAAGATGAGTATTCAGGAGGGCAGTAGATAGCGATTGACATTGCATCTAAAAGATTACAGTGAACTGGAAAGCATGGATCCGAAAGAGAGTTCCATAAACGAGAAGAAACTGTTAGCATAAAACTTATGGTTAAATCTAGCCAACTAAACTGTAAATTTTCACCACGTCGCCAGTCTAGTGCTGTGCTTAATTTCATACAGTCTAGGTACCATAGTGAAGAGTTCATCCGAACAATTACCGTGAAAGTGTTTATAGAAAAGGCAAAGGCAGGCAACCTAAAGGCGGTGGGAAACTGACTGAAGCCGAGACGTCAGATCCTGACCATTAATATTGCTGATTCTTCTTGCGATTTTATAAAGGAGTTCAAGGTAAATAGCAGTGTCACCGGACCGTATATGGCGGCAATATTCTAAGCATGGATGAAAGGCAGACATAGATATATAAGGTAAACTCTAGAGAGGAAATTTATCTGGTACGACATAGAGAACCAACCTTTCTAGCTGCTGATCTAGCAATTGATTCAATATAGTCATGTCAGCCAAAAACGTTAGCCCATGAAGGCGCAACGAGTCACTCCTGGAGGGCGGCATCAACAATGCTGATGGAATGCAGAGAGATTACTCTCAGATGATTAATGGAGAGCAGTTTAGTTTTTGAGGCTTTAAAATTAACAAGCCATACGTTGCCCCAGCTAACAACAGACCGAATAAAATATATATAATATAATTATTATATAATTAATATATTAACTAAAGTAGCGTAAATTTAGTAGAAGACTGCACGCACGGGGCACGCAGTGAAGATCGAACTTACTACGAAGGATATTTATTCATTAACCAGTGAATCGTGAAGGGTTGCCCTAAATCGTATTTGATGGGAGTGAGCAGCTGTTACTTCAATTTTATCGTGCAATGCTCCAGTAATTAATAAATTATTGAATCAAAAATCAATACATTGATTGGAATAGTTTGGAAGACTAAAAAATCGATTAATTTGGTATTTGTATATATAAGAACAAAGAGTCATTCAATTTGTGGTATTGTCTTCTTTACGGCAGAAAGGTATGTCACCATTTTGAATCATTCTTTTGTACCAATTTAGTTGTTTAAAAATGCGATTTCTCCACTTGTTGAACATGGGATAAGTTCATTTTGTAAAAAAAATATTTCTACCGATCTCTCTCACTCTGTCTGTCTGTTTGTTTCTGTGTCTCTTTCTCTCTATTTCCCTATTGTCACACCAAAATTTCCGAAATTGTGTAAAAGCAAAATTGTACAATTATTAGATTAAGCTCAGAATTGTTGTACCTTAGAAATGATTAAAGATATCTTACTGGAATTCTCCGAGGTTCTTATAACACCACTGTACTCTACTTTGAGCAATAAAAATGAATAATTACTCTGCAAGCTTAACAGAAGAATCGTGATTAATTCGTTCATAAACGAAAATGACATGTTCATCATTAATTAATCATCGCTAAGGATCGGAAGCTCATGAAGGATTGAAATCAAATTCAAATATATATATATATATATAATTCAAGCATCATTTCCAAAATTATTCAAGATGATCTTCGCCCTCTCAAACTATCTAACTTTCTGTCCTGGAGTAATAAGGTGCCCCAGGTTTCAC
>CAHIKZ030005039.1:1400000-1402500 GCA_903632075.3 Acanthosepion pharaonis | reverse complement strand
TGTCTATGTGTATGTAGAGTGTATTCACATTTAACTGTGTGTGTGTATAAGTGTTGGCTTTCACGTTTCCTTTTTTTCATAAAGGGCTGTAGAGATGTTCATGTCTCGCCCCTTTTTTTTCTTTTTTTTTGTGTTTATGTGTGTGTTTGTATCTAATTATGTCTGGGTGCTTACGTATTATAATCTTATTGTGTTTTTGTTGTTTTGCGCATGAGTTTCAGACCACATTCACACACTTTAAAATAAAAAAGGAAAAGAATGGGAAAAGAAAAAATATATATACATGTATTGTCAAATGACCGGATATATTGTATCGTCTTGTCGAACGTAATTTCAATGAAGAAATGAATTGAATAAACATATATATATTTTCTTTTCTCAATAATTTTGTAGTTTTTAAACTTAATAGTGATTAAATTTGGATTTTAAAATTGGCAGTTTTTAATTTTAATATTAAATTTTATCATATAATTTTATAATTATTGGTTAGTAAAAATGTTTTTTAATATTACACGTATTTAAAGATGTGAATAGCTATTATAACATGATTTCGTTGTCAAGCTTTTGAATCTTTCTATACTTTGTTTTTGATTGGTTATTCTAGCTTTTGTAACAATGTTTCCCCCTAGTGTAGGATCGTTAATTAATCTGAAACTTTTAAAACCATTTATTTTATTTTCAACATCATCACTTGATAAGACACAGAGTGTGTTGAAACAAAATGGCTATTTTTTTAGTGATTTTATAACATACTTATGTTATAATTTTTTTAAAATAAAATATATATATATATATATATATATATATATATATATATATATATATATATATATGTATAAATCCCGTTTATCTTAAATACAACATATTTTTTTTAACTAAATTATAAATCCTGTTTATTTTAAATATAATTTTTTTATAGTTTTCCCTCCGTTTAGTTTAATACATTTATATTTTTTAAAAAATATCATTAATACCCGTTTATTTTAAATAGAAAATAAAAATCCAGTCTATATTCAATACAAAATTTTTATTTAGAAAAACAAGTAATCCCCTCATAATATATGGACTGCGTCAGTTTTTTTAACCAGATATGTTTTATTAAAATTTAAATTATGTAATGGTCAGTCTCTAATCATCACCTGAAGATTGCGTTTTGCATGAAACTCCGAATCGTGCTACCGGTATAAAAAATACTTTTACAAAGAATTGGGGGCGGGTTTCTTACATTAAAACAAGAACAAGCCCACACATTAATCAGAAACTGATGCTAGTGTCTGGCCTGTATTATACCATGGAGTTTCCGATCCACCAAGAGATGTTGGTAGTGTAAACTTGTTATTCCATCTCTCCCAAATTTTCCCTCATCAGTAAAAAAGACTAAAGAGACAAACAACGGATTGACAGTTTGTACAATAAACTATCGGCAAACGTTCAACCGTGGTGAGTTATCAAAGGATGAAAGGCACTATAAACATTGATAGGGATACAGAGCTGCTCTTGAAATACACTCCATGCTGTACTATGAGATGTACGGCATACGAGGGACACTTGACGTTTACTTATGCCTGGATCAAAAAAATTACATCTTTCTGTTCACGACGTAAATATTCTGTCATTGTTAAACGGAACAATACTCAGTTAAATCATTACTAAAACACGTTAAACGTTGAAGACAAACTAGCCATAAATATACACGAATGACAAACGTAACCTAGTCTACATTGCAAGAGTGTGCCATTTACTGTAAACTACATTCCGACTTAATAACTAAAAAACGAAGGATTTCTGGACATGTTTATATGGACTTTTGTCCTTGATTTTTTATGAGGAACCCTCCCTAAACATTGTAAAAGCATTTCTAATATATATATATATATATATATATATATATATATATATATATATATATATATAAAAAAAAAAGAACAATAAGATATATAATCCGGTGTTCTTATAGATATTTTTATTTTTACAAAATAGTGCTCAATGTAAATTTACACAGCATTAATATTATAAATTAATTGATTTAAAATATGTTTTTTTCGCTACACAGTTCTAACCATGTTTCAAAAATGGAAGCTAAATGCCCCGAATTTAATTTTGTCTTTAATTTAATTACAAAATTAAATTCAGGGGCATTTAGCTTCCATTTTTGAAACATGGTTAGAACTGTGTAGCGAAAAAAACATATTTTAAATCAATTAATTATAATATATATATATATATATATATATATATATATATATATATATATATATTAAGAAATGGACAAAGTCCGACAATTTATTTATTAAAGACATTTTTATGTTTAACGTTCTTTTTTTTTTTTTATAGATATAAGTATTTAAGTAAATGCTCCGTTTATAATAAATGTAAATGTTATTTAATACTGTTTATTATAAACAGAGCATTTACTTAAATACTTGTATCTATAAAAAGAACGTTAAACATAAAATGTCTTTAATATATATATATATATATATATATATATATATATATA
>CAHIKZ030005039.1:1292500-1397500 GCA_903632075.3 Acanthosepion pharaonis | reverse complement strand
AGTGATATTTTTTAATAGGGAATTTTACAACTCAAGCAATATCTTCATCATATAAGAAAAACTACAGGTATACACATTCACTTAGTCGTGGCACTAAATATACACTCCACAATCATTTGCCGTGTCAAACATCACCTCTTATCGTTGCTGAAAAAATATACAAAGGTGTAATGTTTAGATGGACGTGGGTGTTTTTCGTCCGCTTAATATACATAATATACGGTCGCCCAGAGTCTTGTGTACTCGCTGGAGGTGTGGTTTTTGATGCATTCTTCTGTATGGTCCGACGAGCCGTAGTTTTCTTTTAACTGTAAACCTTCAGAAAGAGCAAAAAATGATTATAAGTAAGATAAATAAACGCCGGTGAAAATGTTGCGAACAATTTAATGCCATAAGCCAGAGATACTCAAGCGTCGTTACGCGGGACAGTCATGTACTGCACTATCCTCTGAAGTGCGTAGGGAATTATTTTCACGGCATACATATATATATGTGTTATGAAATGGATTAAGTACGACAATTATTTAATATATTTTCTGTCTATACGTTATTTCAATAGACACAATTTATTTAAATAAAAGCTCTGTTTTTTAATTAAATAGTATTAATTACATTTACCGGGAACTTTCGTAGAAAAATGCTTTCTTCAACAGGAATCGAACCTGTGACCTATACGGAACCGTCATTTGATCTGACGTGCTAGACCACTAATCTATAGAGAAGCGTCTGCCTATCCAAGTTCAAATTAATGTTTTTAAACAACAAATCTTCCACAATCCTTCCCGAACGGTCATATCTGCTGAAGAGACTTACCTTAACGTAAATAATGACAACATATTATGAAATAGATTAAGTCCGACAATTATTTAATATATTTTATGTTTATACGTTATTTTAATAGATACAATTTATTTAAAGTAAATGCTCTGTTTTTTAATTAAACAGTATGAATTACATTTACTTACTAATTACATATGGAGAACTCATACTTTCTACGGATTTTCTCGAACATTCAGGCCGGTAAATGAAATTAATTCTTAACTCTCTCAATACCTCAACACACTAAACTTTTATTTCATTCATTATTATCGCTCAATCAGGGCTACTACCCTGTTAAACAGGATCTGATAATTTGATTTACGTAGTTAAATACAATTTCTTTTCTTTTCAGGATTTGAATAATGAATCGACAACTATTGAATTTACTTTTTGCCGCGGTGATATTAGCTACACTGCTTGCGATTGTCGAATGTCAGTATGGTAGAAATGGTTGCAGATGGAAAAGGTCAGTATCCATTACGGAAGTCGAAGAGGGAAAGAGTAATGACAAGGAAAAAAGCATTGAAAACAAAGAAAGCGAAGACAATGAAAAAGAACAGGATTATAATGAGATGAAAGAAGTTGGAGGAAAGGAAAAAGGACAAAAAGAGAGAGTACTCGAGATGAAGCCGGAAACATTGTTGTAGGAAAGTTGCAAGTTAAAAGATCAAGAACAAAATGTGTGGCCTACCTATAAGAAAATAAAGGTAAGTAAAGGGAAAGAATGATTTTTGTTACATTTCATAAAATAAGCAATGACTATTTTACAAAAATGAGAATAAACGGTCGGGTCAAAATTTATTCTTTATACGCGCATAATACCGATCAGAAGTGATTGATTTCTGTACGGGTGGCAGAACATCTGCCTATAATCAGGGTAAGTTTTCCTTTATGTTTGGGATCAGGGTGCCGTTCTTTGTCATTCTGGCTGGGATCAGACTGTACTAGATATCCTTCTCCTTTGACGTGTTCTTGTTTTTGTCTTCTGACAGTGCTCGGCCTGAATTGAGGTGAGCTTGATGCCAGGGATAAAAGCTTTAAGGCAGTATCTGTATAATTGCACTAAATGGGGAGGTTTTGAAGATTCCGACGCCAGTATATCATTATCCCTGCTCTCTTTCACAGGCACACATTTTCATACACACGCACGCATGCACACACACACACACACACACACACATTTTCATACACACACACACACACACACACACACACATATGCAGTCCGGCGATCAGTGGTGTGCAGGAGCGGAGTCCTGCTGGAAGACGTAGGGGCGTCCGGCGGCGATCTTGTCCATCCAGGGCTTCATCACGCCCCTCAGCACCTCCTGGTAGGTCTCAGCGATGACTCTCAGGCCCTTTTGAAAGAAAACCGGAGGCATGACGTCCCCCTCGATGCACACAAGCCCAAGACGACCCAGGCGTGTCTGCTCAACAATGTTCCTCACCACTGGTCGCCGGACTTGTGGCCGCCCTCCTCACCTGACTGCAACCCCCTTGACTATTTCTTCTAGGGCGTAATCGAGGCCAAGACCAACAAGTACGCCCACAACACGCTGCTATGGACATGCTGGCCAAAGCGTGTGACTCATTTCGCGCCCGCCTTTACCATTAAGCTTAAAGATTAGATGTATTAATTTTCGCCATCTAAAAGAAAATTGGGAAAAACATGGCTAACTTTTCAAAGACCCGTAACATATAAATCTAGCATTAATAGTTAAAACAAATAATGTCGTATTAGAAAATACATTAATTGCTTAAGAATTACTTTGCTTCCGTTTCATGGACGAAAATAATGCTGGAAAAATCCCAACGGGAAATACGCGTTCTTTAATAGGATAATTGAGCCTCGCTTTGCTGTAATGGTTTCTCGTATCTCAATGGTAAAACAGCCTAGACTTTTTTTTTAAGAGTTTCACCCCAAGCAAGGCGAGAAGCCACTAGAGCGCAAGGGGTTACAGAAAATTTGGAGCAAGATCAGATAAGAGTGATAGAGGAAAGGATGAGGAGAAGGGTAGTGGATAGATCAAGGCAAGTGGAGATGTCGATTGACATTACATTTGAATAGCTAGAGATTATAGCTCTCAGGGAAACTGGAATAAGGAAGGGAGTTCCACAGGCGAGAGGTGCGAGGTATGAAGCTAGTGGAGTAAAAGAGACGGCTACATTTAGGAGTTTCGTCAGTGAAAGGGTGAGAGCAGGATGCCAGCCTCGTAGGGCGCTTGAACTCATGAAGTCTGGGAACCAGCGAATGCAGCTCCTTGGAGCAATTACCATGAAAGTATTTGTAAAACAGACAGAGAGACGCGACGGTGCGTCTGTGAGAAAGTGACTGTAGGCGAGATGCCAGAGCAGGGCCAATTATATTGCATATCCACCTCTGGAGCCTATCAAGAACCCCGAGGCAAACAGAAGGGACTCCAGACCATATATGGCAGCAATACTCCATACAAAGGCGAATTGTTGATTTGTAGACCTGGAGGATCGATTCCGGGGAAAAAATTTTCCTGGCGCGGCACAGGGAGCCAACTTCCCTTGAGGTTGACGAAGCAATTGACTCAAAGTATTTGTTCTATCTCAGGTCAGCAGAGAGTTGCTCTCGAGAAGTTGAGCGTCAGACATTCTAATGGAGGGCAGGGAAGGATCTCTGTGGGGATTAAGAGAGAGCAGTTTTGTTTTTGAAGCATTGAAGTTGACCAGCCAATTCCTGCCCCAGTTCATAACCGATTGGAGGTCCTTTTCGAGACGCACGGCCAGGTTAGTTTTGTCAGCGACACAAGATTTGTTTTTGAGACAGGAATAAATTGTGGTGTCATCCGCGTAGATGCCAACTTGGGAATTTATGGCGTCAGGAAGGTCATTTATGCAGATAAGGAATAGAGTGGGGCTTAGGATGGAACCTTGTGTAACACCTGCGTTCGTGGGATAGGAATTCACAGTTTGACAGGAATGATTGTATTAGGTCAAACAATCAACCAGTAATGCCATAACCCTGGAGCTTGCGACCCTATCAAACGCTTTGGAGATGTCTAGGGCCCCGGCACGAGCTTCCCCGTTATTTTCAAGAGCTTGGTAGACAGTTTCAGTGATGGCCGTAAGCACATCAGCTGCAGATCGGGCAAAGCGGAAGACATATTGCTTGTCTGAGAGCACATAATAGGAGGTGGTTAACCACTTCGGTATTGATTAGGGCTTCGAAGACTTTGCCGAAGAGGGGTAGGAGATTGATAGGACGGTAGTTAGAAGGGTCAGAGGGGTAGCCACAGTTCTTGAAGACAGGAACAATCGAAGAGGACTTCCAGCAGTCAGGAAAACAAGATTCCTTAAGGCAGTAGTTATATAATTTAGAGAGGGCGGGCGCCAGGTCAGGCGCGCATTTCTTCAAGACAATGGCTGGTATCCCATCTCCACCACTAGCCTTGTTGGGGTCTAAATTGGAGATAATGCCCAATACCAAAGACGGGGTTATGTGTAACCCACTCAATAGGGCCTCAGTTCTAAGAGGGAAGTCGGGTATGGGTACACCGGAAGAGTCGAGCGTTGAGTTGAATGAAAATTTCCCAGCAAAGCATTCAGCCTTGTCGGCAGAGGAGGTCAGGACTTCGAACTGGTTGAACAAAGGAGGTATAGAGTGTTTGCAATTGTTCAATACACTCTTGCAGAGACGCCAATAATCTTTGGAGCCAAATTTGCGAGATGCAATACGCTCCTTCATCCGAGCAGCAAATAGTGACTTAGCATCGTTGAGGACACGCTTACACTCGTTACGGGCGGAACTTGATTTTATATTTTTTTAATGAATTAATGGATTCCTTTCACTATTTCCGTGTATCCGTTTTGTGAAGAACTTCAGACAAAACGGTAGTTTCTCCTGCAAATCGGGACGCATGTTCGCACTTTATTAAGATTTCTCAAATGCGTAGACCAATAGATATGACACACGATTAAAAAAATAAATAAAAACACGGGTATCCAGTATAATAACGTTTGAATAATATATATATATATATATGTATATATATATATATATATATATATATATATATATATATATATATATATATATATATATATATATGTGTGTATGTATGTGTGTGTGTGTGTGTGTGTGTGTAGAAAAATGAACAAAATGAGAATAAAGAGTAGAATATTAATATTTTTTTGATTTCTGAATCGATTTCTATGAAAGGAGGAAGTAAAAATGTTCGTAATTTTAAAAATGCTTAGAATGAAAAGGAACAATTGTTGGATTTCCTTTTTTGATTCCATAAATTATTAGGATGTCTCAAAAGTGATGACATTTTCTTTGACTGTCATTTACATTCAAAAGAACCAGTAATGTTTAATAAAATTTGAGTGTCATATTTTGTTGTCATTATTCATTTATAAATTTTTTTTATTTTCTTATTCTTTATAGGCTGCAGCCATTTTAGGTCATATCAAATTGACCGAAAGTCACTAGAAATTGTTCAGAACATCGACAATATTTGCTAATGGATCATTTCGTTCAACGTCTGTTTCCAAATTTTCCCTCAGAGATTTCGATTGCAGAAGAAACAAATATTTTAAATTACAATAATCCTCTTTGTCAAAACGCATTATATATATATCATAAAAAATGACACTGATTTATGTACATCTTAATAAAATAATTCATAATATGAAAGAAATCTTGTTCAAATTTGATTTCATTGTATTTTTAAGGAATGAAAAATATTTTTTGTGAAGTGCTGTTTTGAATGATATCCATTGAAAATTTTGAAATATAAAATGGGTTGAAAATTTCAAATTTTAAAATTTAATATTTTTCAGAATCTTTTAGAATAAAAGAAATTTTTTTCATAACACCTTCTCCTTTCGATTGGAATTTACATCAAATTATTGCATTTACTACTTAAAAAATAAGTTTGTGAACTTTGCCGTGATTAACCAATCGAATGCGACCTACGCTAAATTCAAATTCACCGGAAAATATTTTTTTAAATATAGGTCATGACACGAAGTTGTCTGCATATAAAACCTAGACAACTTCCTTATGGGCAGATACACGTTGCTATATTATTTCGTAATATGTATCGAAGTCTATTTTTTTTAAGTATTTTGCTCTTGAAATTAAATTAATCTTTCACTCGCCAGTAGTTTAACATCGCCCGAGGAGACACATTTATGGTGTTGAACCATAATTGGCATTATGTAGCGATTTTTAACATGTTTTGATATCGTAAAATTTTTTGACCCCTTTGTTAAATTAAATGTTACGTTCAGTGGAATTATACTCCATTTGCTCTCATTTTAATTGGGGATATATAATATATATATATATATATATATATATATATATATATATATATATATATATATATATATATATAGGTGATATGGGAAATTTGTAGCGGCCTTCCCACATGAAATTGTTGAGGTTAAAAATGCGACAAAATTGAATGAAAACAGCAACTACGGCTTGGTGTGTAACAATAAAAGAAGAGAATGTTTATTTACATGTACAAAAAAAGTTTATAAGGTTAAACACAAATACGAGAGAAAGAAAGGGAGAAGAAATTTCCGTTAACTTTAAAGGAAGAAAAAAATGTTCATAAAAGAAAAAAAATACTCGCTCAAAATATTTTCTCTGAGCGCCTAAAAGTTCTTTTAAGCGAGTAGATTGTTGTTAAGGGTTAAAACACTCAGAGTTTTATTTACATTATTCGGACTATTGTCCTCATCTTTCTGTCTATATTTCTGAGATGAGGTATTATGTACATTATTTACATTATTCGGACTATTGTCCTCATCTTTCTGTCTATATTTCTGAGATGAGGTATTATGTACATTATTTACATTATTCGGACTATTGTCCTCATCTTTCTGTCTATATTTCTGAGATGAGGTATTATGTACATTATTTACATTATTCGGACTATTGTCCTCATCTTTTCTGTCTATATTTCTGAGATGAGGTATTATGTACATTATTTACATTATTCGGACTATTGTCCTCATCTTTCTGTCTATATTTCTGAGATGAGGTATTATGTACATTATTTACATTATTCGGACTATTGACCTCATCTTTTTCGACATATTTGTCACAACGTTTCATAAAGGGTTCGGTTCGACATTCCAACCACCTGAAGAAGGCCGGAGCGTACAACGGCCGAAACGTTGTAATAAATATGGCGACAAAGATGAGGACAATAGTCCGAATAATGTAAATAATGTACATAATACATCATCTCAGAAATATAGACAGATACTGAAAGGCCGAAACGTTGTAATAAATATGGCGACAAAGATGAGGACAATAGTCCGAATAATGTAAATAATGTACATAATACATCATCTCAGAAATATAGACAGATACTGAAAGGCCGAAACGTTGTAATAAATATGGCGACAAAGATGAGGACAATAGTCCGAATAATGTAAATAATGTACATAATACCTAATCTCAGAAATATAGACAGACACTCACAGTTTTCTTCAGAGTTCTTGCAGAGTAAGAAATGTCGGAAGATACGAATTGTGTAGTTGAGTGAGTTTGTAGGTCGGCGAAAGATATCTTCTCTGTTTAAGGAGGCAGATCTTAATTGGTTTTTTGTAGTGGGCTGACGTTCTGTCTTTTCAATCCAGCAATGTATGCAGCGGCTGCGGTTAAATCCGTCAGCATGTTACACATCGTTTGTTGGTATGCAGCTGGTGGCAATTTAACGCTAAAAGGAAGACGATAATATGTAAATAAACCCTTGTTGTTTAGAGTCCTCACCAATTTCCATTTCTGCGACATCTAAGACATCAATTCTAACAAAACAAGTTCCGCCATTTAGCTTCGTAAACAGGATTTATGTCATTGTTAATGGGTATTGATATGCATTTAAAGATTTATTCCAGTGGAATAATCATCACATTCAGGGAATTTTCCATTTGCCTTCTTGACAACATCAATGGAAGCTACCTATGCAGAATAATTTGCTCGCTTGATAACTCCGGCTTGCCGAAGGCGATAGATTTCTTTTTCTACTATAACAAGAGCAGCATATGGCACGGAGCGTTTCAGTTTAAAGACTGGCCTAACATCTGGTTTTAAAGTTGGATTGGCTTTGACCATCGAGTAGCACACATGCTTCTCCTGAAAAAACATCACTGGACATAAAGTTGGCTCTCTGTGCCGCGCCAGGAATTTTTTCTCCCCTGAATCGATACTTCAAATATACAAATCAACCATTCGCCCAAACATGGAGTATTGCTGCCATATATGGTCCGGTGCACCTTCTGTTTACCTCGGAGTTCTTGACAAGATCCAGAGACGGATATGTAATATAATTGGTCCTGATCTGGCATCTCGTCTACAGTTGCTCTCTCACAGACGCGACGTCGCCTCTCTCTGTCTTTTTTACAAGTACTTTCATGGTAACTGCTCCGATGAGCTGCTTTCACTGCTTCCCAGACTTCATGAATTCAAGCGCCCTACGAGGCTGGCATCCCGCTCTCACCCTTTCACTGTAGAAACTTTTAAATGTAGCTGTCTCTTCTACTCCAATAGCTTTATACCTCGCACCTCTCGCCTGTGGAACACCCTTCCCAATTACTGTTTCCCTGAGAGCTATAATCTCCAACTATTCAAATGTAATGTCAATCGACATCTCCAGTTACCTTGATCTATCCATTATCCCTCCTCATCCTTTCCTCTATCATTCCTATCTGCTCTCGCTCCAAATCTTCTGCAACCCCCTGCATCCTAGTGGCTTCACGCCTTGTTTGTCTGTTTGAAGTATTTTTCACTGTGTCGGAAACAGAGGAAAGTGAAACAATTTGACTTTGACCATTTCCGGTGCGGCTTTTTCACGAACTTTTCGCGAACTGGTATTTGAAACTTGCGTTTGAATTTGATTTAAAGTTTTGGCTTCCAACAGGCAACGAAAATTTTCCTCATGTCCGCGTTTGTGTTATAACTGACACGGACAGAAGTGCGTGTAGCGCCATTCACCAGACGACCAACATGCAGTAGGAGAAATTTTACTTGTTGCATTTGGAGATTTTTTTCTCTTGCTCGAACGCTGTTGGTAGTAGTCGAATTTGAAAGTGAGGGCTGATGTTGAATCATTATGGTGACGATTTTAAGGTTCATTGAACCACTGCAGACAGTATCTGATTCACCTTGCTATACTCTGTTTTTACAAGAGCCAGATCAGACCAAAAATGGTTTTATTTCGGCTGGATATGCCCAGTCCACTCTTTCCTGTTTTAATAGCCTTCAAACTCATCTAGACAGTCTTGCAGGTTATGAATTATTTTCCACCCTACCACCCATTTCCTACAGACGAAACTGTTGACCATGTTTGCCGCAGTCTCTGAATATAGAATCCAGTGAAGTCCGTAGTCTGTTCAACATCAGAGGTCGGCAGTGAAGATTCAGAGAAAGTAGCGGTTGTTAAGTAATTCTTTAAGTCTTCGATATCAGGTTAGCAGTGCAGACAATTTGGGAGAAAAAAATGGCTGCCTTTATACACGTCGCATTGAATATTTTGAGCTTTCTTAAGAATTATAACTACTGGGTATAGTATCCAACCCAAACGAAAAGGCATATGTTCGCCCATTCGAAAAAGTTTTTACATTTTTACAAAAATCATTCCTTGAATAAAATTGATATTTTGCACGTACATGGCCGGTTTTACCACAACGAAAACACACGATATTTCTTTTTCTATTATTACTATTTCAGTTGTTGTTGTTGTTGTAATAATTATTTTTAATATCATAATTCCTAGTCTGATAGGATTGAGGGACTGGTTTTCTGAATTTTTTAAATGACGTTCTCAGTTGCATTACGTTATTTCCTTGATTTTGAAATTACACATTTTTTCAGTTTCTTCATAACTACGTAACGCAATTTTAAACTCAGTGAAAGTTATTTTTTTATCTTTTTGAGTTATAACTGCCGTGAAGGGTTTGAATGTCGGTGGTAAACCCTTTAAAACCATGGCTATTAGCAGCCCATCTGAGATACTCTCACCTGCCATTTTTAAGGCATTTGTGACATTCTCAGCTCGTATAATATAATCTGTTACAGATTCATTTTCCCGTCTCCTTAACGCGGTTAGTTCAGTATATAAAGCAATAATTTTAGGCTTACCTTTTGACAAGTAGTGTTCTCGCAAAATTTGTAGAGCTTGTCGTCCATTGACCTTGGCTTCTCTCATTATCAAAGACAAACTCCTGTCATCCAGGAATTGTATTAATTCGGCGAACACGGTCGCATTTCTTTCCATAAAATCATCATCTTCTTTCTGGTCATCTTGGCAAAGAATGATGTCATGAAATTTTTGTATTCTAATGTAGCCTAAGAATTTGATTTCCCATAATTCAAACTTGGTTTCGTCTTCGTTAAAATACAATCGTAACCTGGGCTCATAACCATTGTTGACCATGTTTGCCGCAGTCTCTGAATATGGAATCCAGTGAAGTCCGTAACCTGTTCAATATCAGAGGACGGCAGGGAAGATTCAGAGAAAGTAGCTGTTGTTAAGTAATTCTTTAAGTCTTCGATATCAGGTTGGCAGTGCAGACAATTTGGGAGAAAAAAATGGCTGCCTTTATACACGTCGCATTGAATATTTTGAGCTTTCTGATTGGTTAACCCTTCTATTGGTGAACTATAATATGAGTCAGCTCATTTTGACTTGCTCACTAGTACATATACACAAAAATCTGCAACAGAAACATCATGAGCCTCTGGCTGCACTATCGCTATTTCCATGACATGTGTTTTGACGAGCTACATTATTTGGTTTCATTAGCCATGACCTTTGCAAATGGAATTCGCCATGACAAGTACGCAAGTATGAATCTTCCTCTTTCTCTTCGTATTTCATGAATAAGAAGTAACTTCCACTCAGACAGATTCTTCCATAGAACTGCAGCTTTGTGGAATAAACTCCCGGCGGGTAGTTTTCCGAATCATGACAATCTTGAACTCTTCTATTCTATGGTTAAACGTTATCTTTCTTACATGACCTCATGAATTCCATTCTTGCCTTTTGTTATTCATTGCATCATGAAAAGTTACGCTGGATCGAATTTGATTGAATTGAGCAGCTGTTACCGCGATTTTATTGTGCAGTTCCAGAAATGAGTAACTTAGTTAATCAAAAGTATGACAAATATATGAGTAAATAATTATGTATTTAATTAATAAAATAATCATTTATTTAATTAATAAGGCTGGTAAACGTCTCAATAAATTAGTGAATAAAAACTCGTCATACTTTGATTCGGATAGTTTGGGAGACAGTAATGTCGAAATATAGATGTAGAGGAAAAAGCGCGCGGAAACGCGAAGAAAGAAAGAATTGTAATGATATGATCGTTCGAGAGACATTTGTTTAAAAATAGTAATTTAACTTTGCGAACCAGATGCTTCTGGATTTATTTTTCTATATATTACTATCGATCAAGCGCTCTCCATTGCAAATTAAAAAAAAAATTATTTAATTTACATGGAACACGTGTATATATGTATATATAGTTTTGTGTTATTCTTTGAGCCATTCCGCTTTTATGTTTTTTGATGTTAAATATTTAACATCGAAAAACATAAAGGAGAAAAAAAATTAATTATTTTTAATAATATGTGTAAATCTCCTCCCTTTACCTGAAGACGGTCGCGAGACCAAAAACACGTGTAGTAAAATTATGGAAAATAAAACATAACATTTTTTTAAAAAATCCACACTACAACCAAAAACGTTTGAGCTACCTCTCTTTTTTTTAACATACACACTTTTCTCTCGTTGGAACAACTATAACCTCTTCCTTTTATATTTATATATATATATATATATATATATATATATATATATATATATATATATATGGTGAAAAATAAAATATAAAAAATCTGAAATTCGCTATCTGGATTCCTTTTTCTATATATTACTATCGATTAAGCGCTCTTTATTGGGATTTTTTTTAAATTACATTTTATTTAATTTATTTATTTTTCTTTTACACTTGAAGAAATCATTTCGGTGGAGCATATTTGTTTTAGCTTACGTAGAGGAATCAGTTTCCAATCAATTTATATAGCAAACAGTAGACCCCTATTAAGTTTTATAAAATTTATTATTCATCTTTTATATTCGTGAATTCGAATATTTAATTAATAGCAATATGAAAAAAAGGATTGTTTTTGCTCGCAATGCCTATTGTACAATTCCATCCAGATATCTTTTGCGGTATATTTTCAAGAATTGTGGAAAAAATATTGTGGAAAAAAATATTTAATTTAATTATGGTATTAACTTTATCTGACAAAATTCTTAATAAATGTCTTTTTTCTCTATTTAATATTAAAAATTTAATGAATTTAATTATAAGATAAAGTTAGTGTGATAAAATTCTCAATAAATAACATGTTCATTAATTTAGCAGTGCAAAGAGATACATTTTGTATTTTATATACGAAGGACAGGAAAATTAAAATTCAGCGTCTTTTTAAAATACAGTTTTAAAAGACAAATCATTTGAAGAAGAAATAGTTCTTTTCAACCGATTTTGTATTTCAGAATTTTGAGCGGATATCATTGAAAAACAGTACAGCACATTAAAATATTTTTTAATTCTTTAAAAATACAATAAAAACCAACAGCATTTTTTCATTTTAGGAATTATTTTATTAGTATATGCATAAACCAGAGGCATTTTCCATAAGAATAGTGGTGGTATATATATATATATATATATATATATATATATATATATATATATATATATATATATATATATATAGATAGATAGATATATAGTGTCATGCACAGGCAGACTGTTTCGCAACTCTTCAGTGTGGATAGACATCGGATTGCATCAAGCCGGGATCGGAACTCGACCGATATAACATCAGTTATATATCTCACCCCTATGCCATCGTCGCACAGCAGAGAAGAAGGGAAATTTTAACGTTTTTTCTATACGAAATACGCCAGCGGCCCGGAGAATTCAATTCGTAGTTGAAGAGTAATGCATTAGTAGCAGTAGGAGCCGCTGTGTTTAAAATCTCCTTTCTCTCAAGTCCCAGGAGCAGTTACCGACCACGACTGCCAGTTTCATGCAATTCCAGACGGCTTTGAAGAGTTCGCGAAGTCGTATGAAACTGGCAGCCGTGGTCGGTCACTGCCTACTTGAACTTTGATTTAAATATATATTAAAGTACTGCCATTTATTATTGAGCAATCTTTTCTCCTTCATTTGGGAGCTGCTTATACTTCTCTCTCTCTCCTCTCTCTCTCTCTCTCTATATATATATATATTTATTTATGTATATATATATATATATATTTATGTATGTATATATATACTGCGTTTTATCTAAGTGTATTATTGTAATATAAAACCTTGGTTTGTTCTGCAACTGATTAATGTTGGAACAAATTGAAATATTTGTGAGCAAATTTTGAAACAAAAGTTGAAAAGTTGAAAGATACGTAGAGTAAATAATCCAGTGGTGTATACTTAGTCGATGTTCCAAACAATTTTCAGTGACTTTTCAGTCAATTCGGATGACATCTAAAAATAGCTGAAGCCTATAAAGAATAAGAAAATAAGACAATTTATAAATGAAAAATGACAACAAAATATGACAGACAAATTTTATTAAACATTACATTGACTGTAAATGGCAGTCGAAGAAAATATCATCACTTTCGAGACATCCTAATAATTTACGGAATCAAAAAATGGAAGCCAACAGTTGTTCATTTTCATTCTAACCATTTTTAAGATTACAAACATTTTTACTTCCTCCTTTCGTAGAAATCGATTCAGAAATTCAAAAATTATTAATATTTCACTCTTCTTTTGATTTTTTACATACATATGCATGCACGAAAACACACACACCCATATATAAATTACTTGATTTCTTATTATAGTGGATACTCGTATTTGAAACAGACGCCCTATTTTTTTTGTTTTTAAACAGCGTGTATCGACCTTCGCATAAGAAAAATCTTAATAAATAAAATGATCTCTTCTCTAGAGATCGAACCCGCGCCCTGCTTTGTAGAAGAAAACCCATGTTTTGTCCGGCGTTCTTTAATACTAGGCTACACTTAAAAAGTAAAAAAAAAGTAAAATCGGATTAAAAATAAATCCATTAATTCTCTAGAAAAAAAATGAAAAACCAGGTTCAAGCCAGGCTTGATTTACCATTAAAATACGAGTAACCATTATAATAAAGCACAGCTCGTTTACCATAGTCATGAATGTGTATCTCATGTTAGGACATTTTGAAATTGATATTTGGAAAAATTTACTTTTCTCCCATAAACGTAAACAAAGTAATTTTCAAGCAGTTAATAAATTTCTTAATACAACATTATTTGTTTTAACTATTAACGACATATTTAAAAGTTACGGATCTTTGAAAAGTTATCCATGTTTTTCCCAATATTTTTAGATGATTACTGGCGGCTTTATAATAGGCCATTAAATAAGTGTAAAGTCTCTGTCCTTCCCCCTCTTCAATTTATTTGAGGTTTTATCATCCTCAGCTGATAAAGCTAAATGCTTTGCTTGCAAATTCACCTCAAACTACTCTTGTCTTATCTGGAGTCCTCAATCCTATTCTGTTTTCCCATTTTCAACTGAGTCCCGATGGCATGATATACATATACAACTCTGCTATAACAACCATTTATTCCTCTTCTATAAAGCAGGTGGATCCGATGGTTTTCCTGTAATCGTCATGTAGATGTAATGCTCCCTAATATCCTTTGTCTTTAAAAGTATAATAAATGCTCTACGGGAATCTACCCCTGCATTCCTTAATCTTGATTTGTTGTCATCGTCTGCTGTTCCATTTTTTAAGAAATCTGGTGAGCCTTACAATAACTAACGGCCTATTAGCATTCTACCACTTTTGGGGGAAACCCTTGTAGGTCCTAATCAATGCTGAATTACTTCACCCTCTCTCATCGTATGCCTTTTCTCAGACAAGCAATATATATATTTCGTTTCTCCATATCAAATTCTGATGTATATATATATAATTGGATGTGAGTCTATCATTCTCTAGATAAAAACGGTGAAGCTCGAGCTGTAGCATTGGACATCTCGAAAGTCTTTGGTTTGTTTCACTGGGTCTGGCATTCAGGTTTTAAACAAAAAAATGAAAAGTGTCCGGTGTTTCCGGACACTTTTTGTTTTTTAATGATCCATTCTTTCCTATCAAATCGTGAAATGACAAGTAATCCTGAACGGCCACTCGTCTATATCCATCCTTAAAATATTCTGTTTTCAAATTTTCATTAATTTTTTAAACGATGGCATCAACTTATATTTTAAATAAAAACGTTCATGTTAATTCCATTTATTCCTAATTTCTATAAAAAGACTTATCATGGGGAATAAACTGATTTAAAAAAATGTTTATCGTCCAAAAATGCCTGCCGGCCTAGAAATCGAATGTCTTCCAAAAGAAAATTTGAATCCTTTCTAGGAATCGTTCAAAATTTTCATTCAAAAGTTTTAATCTTGATTTGTTGTAATATCTTCTCGTGGCTTAATTTTAAAGTACGCTTGGCTTGAAGGTATTTACAACAGACATTAAAGAAATAACAGTGATATCTAATAAACACGTTTTAATGTAATTTTGTAAGACTTAACAAAATAAATTAAATTATTTTAGAATTTTTATTTATAAATATATATATATATATATTTATATATATAATATATATATGAAGAAATATAATCTTAAGATGTTCTATAAATATATATATATATATTATATATATGGATGTGTGCGTGTAAAAAAAAAATAGATATCAAACCCTGACATTTAATTATTTTACCTTCCACTCTATGACATAATACGTTACATGGTTTGTTTTTATGTGCGGTTTTCACGAAGCATATGATGATTTACAAAATTGCTTTTTTCCGTGAATTTACGCTGAGTCGGATTGTTTTTAGATTCACATTATAGGTAAAATTTTAATTAGAATAACTTATTAAATTCAATTACATTATCAGAAAATTCTGGCGTTAATTTGATTTTAATGATTTATTATTAAAAAAATTCAAAATTCAAATTTTCTTTTTTTTTAAACATTACTGAAATCACAAACAAATTTTAAATATAAAAGGCTTTCAAATTTATTCAATATGATATGATAATTTGTTGAAAAAAGAGAATTTTAATTTTAATAAAGCCAAACTTGATAAACAAAGTTTATCGTCCAAAAGTTTTTTATTATTAAGAGGAACGACTAAAATACTTTTTGATTATTCCAGGTCAGCATTGGATAGTGCCTTTTGTTTTACACTTGTGCATGCTAGCAGGGGTTACTGTGGAGAAAATGAGGTAAGGGAAAGACATATTTCAGGTGTGCTTTCTTAAGTGCAATGCTAGCCCAGTCTTGCTCCGGGCGACAAAGCTACACTGACAGATGAAATTTATTAAAGCAGGATTTTGATGGCATCTCTGCTTCAGAACATGATGAAGCTGATCACAGTGCTTTAGTCTACTGTCTTCAAAACCCTTTAAATTAATGAAACGTGTCTTACGCCACTCCTTTCGGTTTGATGCTTGGGCTTCCCAGGTTTTCTGATCAAAGTTGAGACATTTCAAGTTGTCTTTCAATTTGTTTTTGTAGCGTAAGAGTGGGCGTCTAATTGAACGCTGTGGGTTTGGTAGTTTGTCCAGACAGCACCTTTTTTGAAAGCCTATGCTCATCCATTTTCACAACATGACCAGCCCACCTAAGTTGTATGTTTGCTAGAATGGTTTCAATGCCTGTGATGTTGTTACATTTCTTCAGTATTGCATTATTCGTGACCCTATCTTCCCATTTTATGTCACATATGACACGAAGACAGCGCATGTGAAAGTCGAACGTAGAGAATACCATTCGCACTGGGGAATGCACACGTGCGCGCACACACACACGCGTGTACGCACCTTTCACTTTATTTTCTCTAGGACTTTCTCCTACACCAAACCACAAACACACGCAAAGGCACATACTTTAGTCTTTAAATGTTTTCTTCTTTCAAATATCATTGTCTTTGTCACCTCGCCACAGATTGGTAACCCCGACGTGATATTTTCCCCTGGATACCAAAACACTAAACTATATAAGCAAACTCAACCTCGTTTAGACACTTTTACAAACCGAGAGCCAGTGAAGAAGAAAAAAACTTTGACCAACTTCTACCTACCATCGCATGCGGGCCGACATGAAAAAAATGACAACAAAAACAACTTACAGTTACAAAATTTGTGATTAGATCCGATAAAAAGTGCAAAAATCTCAAATTTCAAAAGACTAAAACACATTTACACAATATAACTATCTGAAGAAAATTTTCTCCAAGTCAGCAAATAGATTTTTTTATTTTTTGCAACACCAAATCCTTAATCGCCATTCCAATTACTACTACGATGGCACAGTCAGCATGCAAACACGACGCATCTCATCTCATCTCTACTGCTTTTTGCTTGACTCTTTCTCTATCTTAGGCCATTATGCTTGACTCTCTCTTCTACCAGCAGACATCACAAAAAAATCGCTAAAACGAAAAAAAAAATTGTACTAACCAAAACCCAACTTATCTTCTGCAAGAATACCATTCAAACACCACGAAAATCAACTCCATTTTCAACTTTACACAGCACTGTTTCTCCCAGGCTCAACAGAAAAAATGTGAAATAATTCCAAAGGCAACTCACTGACCTTTTTTACTCGTCTAAGATGTTAACACGAACAAAACTAAGAAATCTGCAAGTACGATTTAATAATATACGGAGATTTCTGCGTCTCCGTGAAAAATCAACAATAATAGTAGATATCTTAACGTTCGCACAAAATATGTAGCAATTTCACTAGCATCAGCTCAGCAACTTTACAAACCGATGCTTCTTATATGAAAATTTTATGCGCCAGCATCATCCCCGCACACCAAAAAACCCAGGCCTTCCAGACAAAATCAATTCAACGTGGAGCATTGGATAATAACACAATTTTCATACCAACAGTTGGCTTTTTTTCTACACTACCGACATATTTTCTAGAATGTGCTAATTTCTGACCTACTAGAAAATTATACAGCACCCTGAGGACACACCACTTTGCACAAGTACATTTTCGTCGACATGTTTAAACGCACATCGCAACCACAGTGTTCGACTCTTTTTCTTTTCATCCTCCGGAGATAAAAAAAAACAAACAAACATACACAAAATTTATGGAAATATGGGCAGATTAAAATTCCCACCTGGAGGGGTGCATTTTTGAGTTACCCCACTTACTTTCCTTAAAAAAAACGCCGCATGGGGATTCTCTCTAAGCCTATAAATAGGAAGTGACAGTCTCTGCTATCTTTTTATTGGAAGATGTAGTTCGCACATAGATAAGAATGCTGCCGGTGAGGTGCATTCGCTTCCCTTCGTCTTCTGTTGACACTCTCACACACATGCATATATACACACGCGTCTATCACACACAATTCCACTTACATCTACACAAACACCTTCACTTATTTAAATGTTTTCTTCTTTCATGGTTTTGTTAGACGCAACAATATTCTATCATCTATGTATACCCTTGTTTTGTTAATACCTACTTATCGTTTGTTTATAAAAATATTTTTGTTGTTAATTTTCATTTTATTAACCGGACTCACATTCTGACTCCACCATTTTTGTTGTGCGATGAATAAACCAGGGAGACAAGTATTTTCCCACCAAAACACTCGGCCAGTATACTCCCGCAATAGATGTTTCACTATCCGTAAACCTATCACTTCTGATTAAATATTATGCCAGTAAAACGTATAAATGCCTAGAAATGCCTAGATTTTGTAAAATGGTCATTGATTTTAGTTGTAAAATGGAACAAAAATATCATTTCTTTACTTGGCTTTATTTACCTGGAGGTGGTCGATAGCTTCTTTTCATGATCTTTTGACCTTTCAGTTTTTCGTCAGCAGTTTTTCCGCCTTCATTTTCATCTTGAATATTCTCTCCTTTTTTTGTTTCTTTCGTTCCTTCAGATTCTTTCTTCGCATTATAATTTTTTTCTTTTTCATCGTCTTTGTTTTTTGTAGTTTCAATGCTATTTTCCTCGTCTTTACTCCTTCTCCCTTCGTCTTCTGGTTCTCTTCTGCCTTCTCTCTTCATAATTCTACCCCGCTGGGCATCAACACTAGCAAGCAGTGTCGCAAATATCGCCGCGACAAAAAGTAAACCCAATATTTTTCGGTTCATCATTCAAAGTCCTGTATAGAAAAAAAAAGTATTTAAGTCGTTAAATTAATTTATCGGTTTTTTTTTCGTTTATTTTCGGGTTCTGTTATTTTTCATAAGATCCTGATATTGACTGAGTTGAACTATTCTGTATTAAAAAACCACTGACCTTGTAATATAATCTAACGAAAAGGAAGGGCTACAAATTTTATTAGGGAAATAAGAATTCAGTCAGAATTTGGGCGCCTCTAGTGATGGAGTGTATACCAATGATTCGCTATAGCGTTCTTTTTCAAATGTTTACCCAATAACATACGTAATGTTAAATTTCCGGAATAAATAATGAAAAAAAAAGCTATACTCTACACTTCGGTTAATAATGTACATGAAAATAAATAGTGAATGTCTATGCGGATGATATAACAGTTTAGCGCCATTTCACAAGATCTGGACGACCAAAACCTAAAAGCTCATCTCTCCTTTCTCTTAACCCAGGTGGCTCAATGGGGAAGAACTGGCTTGTCAAATTCAATAACCCCAAAACCAAGCTAGTAGCGTCCCACCACCGCTGGGCACATCTCGTAATGTCATCTCTTATGAAGGATAGGCATTCTTGACTTGAAGTTCTCCGACCTCAAATGGGACTACGAACTACTGCTAAAAAATTTTGGTTTATTGTACCGCTCCAGTAAGTATCTGACTCCCCACCCACTGCGATAATCTATCTTCACAAGAACCAGGTCATACGAAGAAGTGAAGTATTGCCGTCATATTTGGGCTGGAGCTGCTCAATCCATACTTGCCTGTCTTGGTAGAGTTCAAAAATGCGTACGAGGAATTGTGGGTGATTATGTCCCCTCTTACACTCCCTTTACAATAGACGAAATGTCATGTGCCTCTCTAGACTCTAGCGTTATTTTCATGACATGATGCATTTATTGACGTGCTACATCCCTTGCTTCCACACGTCAGTTATTAATTTCAACCAACAGCAGCACTAATTGCTCGGTCTATTAATGTCGAATGTTTCCTTATAAGGACACGGTCGATATTATCATATATAAAGAGATAAAATATTACGTCTTATATATCACATCCGTTTCATTCTTGAGTGGAATTATCAGACATGAAAAGTTCGTTCAAGTCTGAAACAGACTGACGCTAATCGGTGTTGACCTCAGTGTCAATATATATATATATATATAATTGAACATTGAAGTCAACACTCAGAGGTGACAGGCTGTTCCATGCTGGACGCAATGGTCAGGCGGTCTGACGATTGCGTCCAGCATGAAACACCCAGTCGCCTCTAAGTGTTGACTTCAATGTTCACTTTTATATTTATATTTACATACGCTCTACCTCTGATATTTAGCACTTTATCCCATAAATATAGCACACCTTACAACTATATTTCTTATATATATATATATATATATATATATATATATATATATATATATATACAGAGAAAGAAACAAACAGAAAGAGAAGGAGAACTTTATAGTGGGAGAGATATACAAATATATACAATACAAATATATAAACAACAACAACAACAACAACAACAACAACACACACACACACACACACACACACATATATACATATTGTAATATTTTTCTTATAATACTTTACATCGCTACACAAAAACTTTCATGTTTCGGAACTGTAATGTTCCTTCATCTTGCGATGATAGAAAACTTATGATGAAAATGATTTATTTGAAAAACTAGAAAACAAATCATTACCTCATTTGAAATTTAAATCTCTAATTTCAAAATTAAAAAAACGTACTTGTGGGCATGTCTGGGTTAACTAATCAAGAGATAGATCTAAGCCAAAAGGGAAAATGAAAAACAAGGTCAAAGGGTGTAGGTAGGTGGCTTAATAATTCATGTCTCATATGAACTGACACTTTAGACACGTCCAACAGCAGACAAACTGTTGCAAACAAAATTTGGATAAGGTGAAGTAGACAAGGTTGCATTAAACAAAATGTTATTTCTATTGTTATTTTTAAGGGAATTCAAATTTTTTATACGACAAAATATTTTTAAAGGACCCTAGTATAATTATTTTTTTTTTTATCTAATAAAATATACTTATTATATTGAATAGGCAATGCAACAAGGCAATATTAAATTTGGAAAAATCAAAGAATTAAGTAAATATTATGTGGACCATTATATACTAATAGAATAATGGATATTTAATAGTAATGCGCAAATGTTTGAAAAATTCATTTAACTATATTTTAAAGTAAACATTATAAAATGCCTACAAATTACTATTAATTCATTTCTTTGATTTAAGAAAAACTTATTTTTTGGAAACTTTATAATATGCAGCGTTTCATGTAAACACACGGGACATGGGTCATTTAAGGATTTACAGATTCTTTCTTTTTTAATATTTTAAATTTTACGGTAGGGGTTTTATTAATTTCTTTTAAATGCCAAAAATATTTCGGAAGGGTTATTCGGTTACAGTACGCATTGTTATTAAAAGAAGATTGATACCAAGTGTTTTTTTTTATACTAAGAATTTAAAATTTCTTAACAGTCGGGTTTTCACTAGATGAAGTGGTATATTGGTAAACAATAGATTCAGTAAGACACCTGTTTTGCAATGGGCAAGTGTTAGGAAAAGATTTTGTGTAGCGATGTAAAATGTTATAATAAAAATATAATAATATTTTGTTCTACGTTGTATTGAGTACTTTCATAAAAAGGAAATGCTAAGAACTGTGGATTCTTAATTTGTCCGGTTTTTCTCTTTATTAGGATATATATATATATATATATATATATATATATATATATATATATATATATATATATATCTGTTAAAATCAAATTTCGTTTTTCTTCAAGTAATTCAAACCCTAACCGTTCAATAAAATTCGGGAAGTTAGTTTATCGACATTTTTGAGTCCGTTATACATTTTGTTGGAAAACTTGAAAAATACAGTAAAATGTTAGACAGACCGTAAAGTTATTGATCAAACCGAGAAATGTTTCTGATATTTGGTCATGGTGTGAGATTTTAGGAAGTGGGTCGGCTCTACTTTGTTTTTTGACTCGCCATATTGGATATAGAGAACAACACCCATTTTTTTTTTACACAGCCCATAATAGAAGCTAAGAACCTAACCAAAATGCCGACAACTTAAGAGATAACGGTAAAGAGATGGATATAAAAAAATTAAATGATACATTTTATATACATATATTTACAAATAAAAAAAAACAATCGTATTTTCAATAGTTCGATCTATTAGAATCAAACTGTGACTGATTTAGATTCCATGTGTTTCTCAAAATTTTAAAACTGAAAAATAGATACGCGTTAGCGGCTGCTTGCTTATATTCGACGCAGAATACTTTGTCATAGTTCAATGTGTTGGGTTTGCGATATTAAAAGTGGAATAAAGGGGGAAATGTGTGTGAAAACGAGTAAAATTCACATACGTAGATAATATACGTACTTACAGAAATGGAGCGTGTAGTGTATCGTAGCGAAGTATTGGCAAATAAGAAAACTCGTCTGACGGGTAGTGTAATGTGAACGTTGATTCCGTGGATATAGGGATATACCACCGTTGATGACCCCTACTGCCAATGCGGATAATTACAAACTGTGGAGAATCTTCTTGTTTGCGCCAATCTTGAAGATCTATGTACCCTTAACGACCTTGTAAGTTTAACACTCCAGGCAAGGCTCTGTGTGCAACACTGGATGGGTGTGGTGTAGCGATACGATAAGAAAAAAGAAAAGGAGTACTTTTTATTATGACTTATATTACAGAAAAGTAAAATATAGGGGAGATAACTGTCCTAGTTATCGAACATGGTCACATTTTTCCAACACCCCACAATCCTCTCATATTGCTATCTTCATTTTATTTTATTTCTTTATAGATTTTATACATATGAAAGGAAGGATTAAAGTCCAAACGAAGGCTTAAAGTCCAAACAAAAATTTCTTTAACTTTTCCAATTTTGCATTTGTCACTGCTTTAGTCATTACACTTGCGACCATATCTGTCGCACAATAGATAATGCCGATATTACCGTTGCGTAGAGCATTTCGGATGAAGTGGTATTTGATGCAGATATGCTTACACCACTGTTGGTGTACAGGGTCTTTAGAGAGTACAAGTGATTGTCACTAAATATTTCTGCTGGTTCGTACCTATGTTGAGAGTCCATTTTATTTAATAATTGGTTGAGATATAGACTCTCTTGTGTAGCTTATGCCAGATTTAAGTATTCAGCCTCGCATGTGGAAAATGTAACTGTGGGCTGTTTCTTTGATTTCCATGATATAGGCAGACATTCTTTGGTTAAGCTAAAATATAATACCCAGTTGTATTACGTGTACCCTTCTGAACTGATGCCTTACAGTCTTATATGCTGTTTGTACGTCCATTTAATGAACAATAAGATCATATTGGTCCACATTTTGCATTAAAATACGTATTGCGGTAATGTCTACAGTAGGAGAAAAGCTCTCTTTATAGTCTAGTTCTTTTATTTGACTGAATCTTCAGGCAACAAATCTTGCTTTATATTTTTCTTACCCATCTGGATTTTCTTTAACCGTATAAACCCATCTACCGCTTACTTCCTTTTTTTACTTCCGGTGAATATGTGAGTTCAAAAACATCATTCTCCTTCATGGATTCTATTTCTTTTCGCATTGCCTCAATCCAACAATGTACCTTCAGGCAGTTCACTGCTTCTTTATCAGTTTATGGTACACACATACGGCTCTATAACAATAATCAATATTGATTAATGCCTGCTCACTGTCTCGTCACTGTCATCTTCAACACTTGTTGTGTAATCACTTAGGTATTGAGAAACCCTCTGTTCTCTTTCAGGGTATCGCCGAATATGGCTATCATTCTTGATCTGTGTGTTGTCTTCATCATCAGATATCTTGATTTGCGGGCCTGGGATCTCCACTGATTTATGATTACGTATATATCTCTTTTGGTGAAAATCATCATGCTCATCATTTGATAGATCAGTTTGAGTTTGCTGATCAATGACATGATTAACAAATTTTACCTGCCTATGTTTAAGGCTCTTTCTATTTACAGGATAGTAGACAAGATATGAAGTGCTGTCCCTGTCATATCCAACAAATATTCCTTTTTCACATCTTGGGTCTAACTTTTTCTTCAGATGTTTTTAGCCATAACATACTGATCCAAAAATATTCATTTTTGGGAGGTTAGACTTCATCTGTTATTATGTATTAGGAGGGTTTGCCTCAGATGGTTATTGTAACATCTGTTGCGGATAACTCCAGACGTTCTGGCAGCATAAGTCCATAGATTTTTATGTAACTTACTCACTCTTATGGCAATTTACCCACGCTTTGATGGACCCTCCCAGCTACAAATAGGAGCAGATACTACCTTTTGGAGAGGGAAATTTCCAGCAGTCATCTCTGACAGTCGTATCGAACATTCTTGTTGTAACGCTCTCGTTTGTATGTTTGTATTACTGTTTCTGTTAATATATTTAACTCAGTTCCTCTCTTGTGACTTTATTTCTGGCCCTAACAAGGCCACAACACTCTCAATGATCATGTACTTGACCATTTTAAAAAGAGTTCGCCAATTTCTTTCGGTTGTTCCATTTTGGTGGGGTGAGTATTGTGCCGAGGTTTCATGTCTTACATTGTTTTTACGGAGTAATATACGAAAATCATTGGATTTAAATTCCGATCCATTGACAGAGCTTAAAGATTTGATTTTGCTATAGGGGCAGAATCTGCAATAAATTTCTCAGTGACAGACACAGTGCCACTTTTATTTCTAAGAAAATTTACAAACACTGCACTGGAAAAATCATCATTTGATGGCATATTTGTATCCATTTATGTCTATTTGTTCTATAGGGTGTGCTCAGTCTGTGTGTACCAATTCAAAAACTGCATGTTGAATTAGAGCAGGTTGATTTTTCGCTTTTTTTAGAAAATCAACATTGCACTCGATGTAAAAGCTGGAATTTGATGTGTTAAGTACTAACAGCAAGAATTAGATTAATTGCTTTCACCAATTTTTGAGAATTTAGCTTTAAATATCGTCTGTATGAAAAGTAGAGAAATACCTAATTTCCACAGGTTTTGCTTACAAATTGACTTGAAAATTTTGCTATTTCAAGAATAAATCCAAATAAAGTTGATATCTTTTGTATTAATGGAAAATATATTCAAACGTGAATTATGAGTCAGCACAAGCAATATATTCTATTTTTTACTCTATTCGGTAAGTAAAATATTCGGTAAATGAATAAGTTTGTTAAAAAAAAAATAAAAAAAAATAGATAAACGTGTATATAACACCATAATATTGCTGGGCATAAATTATGAGACAAAATGTTTGAAATTTGCATTGCTTATTGAAAATCGCACTAAAATTACTGCACTGTATAATATATTATATCAGAATATACCTACATTGTTCAGTGTAATTTCGCTTTTAAATAAATGGAGGTCTTATTTGATATCACAATGAGTTTTTAATAATTTGCTTGTGCCATGCATCTTGTTCATATAAAGTTTCATTAAATTTTATAAGGCTGTGATATAAGGCTTTCACTGACCACCGGATTGAAGTGATAACAAGGTGTGAGACCTTTAGAAGGCTTTAATGAACTAACAAAATAGCTACATTTTATTCTGAAGAGTCAACAACAAAAGGAGGTTATTAGTAGTAAGTCAAAAGTGAGATTACCAGGAAATCTGTTCCCGAGAGGAGAAAGGCAAGTGTGTCGGGATTTTTCCGGTCGGTTGTGTGTAGATGTGCTCAGCAGTGTATAGTGGGGAATGAACAAACCCAAGACACGAAATAACAGTTTAACAGCTGTTTATTGATGACTGAAAAGAAAGTGCAAAATAGTGGTATTTTGCGGGAGAAAGAGTTGGGTTTCCAAGTTAACAGTTTCTTCCCTTGAGATGTTTCATCGATAGAGATTTCTCCGTTTGTTGTCAAGAGGAACGAGAAATCTAAGTGTTAAACTGCTAGGATTAATAATTGTCTTCTGAATCAAGGACTGGGAGTAGTTTTTCCTTTGGATAGATGTATCCAAGGAAGATTTCTCAGCTTTTTCCCATGGGTGACGAGAAATCTCAGGCCAAGATGCCAGGACAAGTCACATGTCTTCTGCAGCAAGGGTTGAGGGTAGATCTTGGAGAGGGCCTTGAAGGTAGCGACCGCTGAAAGGTAAAAGTGGAAAAAGAGCTCACCTTCAAGGTATACGCCTGCTGAAAGGGAAACGTGGGAAAAGAGACCGAATAGGGCTCGGTCGGCGTTTTTATGAGTTCTGGGACTTCCGGTTGTTCCCTCATGATTACTTCTGAACAGAGCAAAGTAAAGAAGCTCCCCACATACCAAAATATCAAACAAGCGAGATGGTTATTAAAAGTGTTCAGAATACCACAGAGATAAATTGTAAAGGAAGAACGACTATTAAATATGTGACATTGGACTTTTATTAAACTGTACTTGTTGTTTTGCGTATAAATGAGAGTCGAAGAAAAAGTCATCACTTTCGGGACATCCTAATAATTTATGAACTGATCATGTAAATCGGATATTTTCATTGTAACCATACTTAGAAATGTAAATATTTTTTTTAATTTCCTCTTACATATAAATTCATTGAGAATTTCAAAAGATTAACATTGTATTCTATTTTATTGTTCTTGATTTTCTAATTTTTGTAAATGAACCTGTTTTCTAAAATCAAAGAAGGAAAAACCTACTTTAAAAATTGAACCAATTTCTGATGCGTTGGAATAGAAACCTTTGAGTTGCATTGATCGTTGTCTGAACCCGGGCAAAAAGCTCGGATTTTGAATGCCGATTTCGAATGACGACTTTTAACATGCAATATCGGAATTAAATTTTTGATTCTGGAGGAAATAAATTCTTCAAAATGTTCTGCACTTTAATAGTTTTTAGACTGTTCAGAATGTTGTGCAAAAAACGCTAAGTTCAATCCATTAAGATACGAGAAACCATTACAGCAAATCGAGGCTCATTCATTCTATTAAAGAATGCGTATCGCCCGTTGGGATCTTTCGAGATCAATATTTGCTAACATCATTTTCATCTATAAAACGGAAACAAAGTAATTCTTAAGCAATTAACGTCCTTTCTAATACGACATTATTTGTTTTAACTATTAATGCTAGATTTACGAGTCTTTGAAAAGTTAGCCATGTTTTTCCCAATTTTTTTTAGATAGCGAAAATTAATATCTATTGGCCTAAACATGAAAAGAGTTTTTTTAAATCACTTCACCTGAAGCAAGGCAATAAAACCAGCAAGACGCAAGGAGGTTACTGAGTGCGAGAGAATATGAGAGAAAAAAACTACTAAGAAGACAGAACAATAAATGAACAAGAATTAAGAAGACAGACAATAACGATTGACATTGCATTTAAATTTTGAAGATCAAAGTTTGACTGGGAAGCAAGAAGCCGAAAGAGAATTACGCAGGCGAGAAGTGCGAGAGAGGAAGCTGTTAGCATAGAATAAATTTATTTTTAAAAAATGTGGCTCTCAACAGGAATCTAAATCAGCATCTTTGCTGAAATAACTTCTCGTAGCTTAATGGTAAAGTATGCTGGAGTTGAAGGTAGTTTATCAGATCAGGAATGTGTACACAAGTGCGTTTACTCTGTTTGAAAGTTCATGTTTGTATATATGTATATATATATATATATATATATATATATATATATATATATATATATGTGTGTGTGTGTGTGTGTGTGTGTGTGAGTGAGAGAGAGGTGTGCGTGCGTTTATGAGTATTTGATAATGTATATCTAGTGGGTAAAGAAAAATGCAGAGATAATATACTCTGATGTCATATCTATCTCCCACTCTATGATAGCGGCATGTAAATCTGAGTTAGTTTCACTTGTGCTACCCATAAACGTATATATGGATAAACGATAAAACTGCTCAGTCTCCGTGAGCATAGTCAAGCATAGAATATATATATATATATATATATATATATATATATATATATATATATATATATATATATATATATATATGTGTGTGTGTGTGTGTGTGTGTGCGCGCACGCGCGTGTGTGTGTGAAAGAGAGCATAAATAATAACACACGTAGTAATCTTAAAAACCTTCCTTATTAAGTGCAATAACACATATACTGCCTTAGAGCTATGGCATGCGGCCTCAAACACACCTCGCTTTAGGTTGAGCACTGTCAGAAGACAGAAACAAAGTCGCCAATGTTTTCGTGTTCGAACACGGCAAAAGAGAAAGATATCTAGTACAGTCTGATCCCAGCCAAAAACGAGGCTTTGATTCAAACATAGGGCAAATATGCTTTGATTCCACCATTTGTAAATAGACCTATCCCTTCTGTTTAAGTATTATGGTAGTATGAAGTATAAATGTCTCGCACACTGTTTTCTTTTTTGTAAAAATAGTCATTGAGTTTATTTGTAAAATGTAACAAAAAATTCAATTTTTTTACTTTATATTTTTTTATTTTCCCGTGGGTGGTCGAATACTTCTTTTCATGATCTTTTGACCTTTCAGCATTTCGTCGGCAGTTTTTTCGTCTTCATTTTCATCTCGAATATTCTCTCCTTTGTTTCTTTCTTCAGTTCCTACACCTTCTTTCATTTCGTTATCATCCTGTTCTTCTTTATCGTCTTCGATTTCCCTTTTTCGAATCTATTTTTCTCGTTTGTACTCCTCCCAACTTCGGCTTCTTTTTCTCTTCGTGTCTTCATATTTCTACGCCGACTGATACGCCCCTGAGCTTCTACACTCACAAGCAGAATCGCAATTATCGCCGCGACGAAAAGTAAACCCAACATTTGTCGGTTCATCATTCAAAGTCCTGTAAAGAAAAGATAGTCTTTAAGTAGTTTAAATCAACTTATCGTTTTTTTTTTTTCTTTCGTTTGTTTTCTGGGATTTCTTTCATACGATCCAGATATTGATTGAATGGAACTGTTCTTAGGTTTTCCAGGTTAGACAATTAGAAATACGGGATACTGACAAAATCTCTCAAACTCGTGATTTTCCAAGTATAGCTTAGACGTGACACAACGCCGACAGTATAGGGCACCCAGTGAGGATCGAACTCACTACTCAGTTGTAATTGTTCTAGGACTGTCCCAGGTAACGCTAAAAAAGTGGTATACTCTGGAGAAAAAAGGTCCCTAAATGGATAAAAAAAATGTGTAAATGTTTATGTTAAAATTAAAGAGGGAAGACCAAAGTATTTTTTTGAATATTTTTTCAGATTTTTAATCCTTCCTATAAATTTTAAAATTTTTTTAAAGAATTCGTTTTTTTCTTCCATTTCTGCCTGAGTTTGTAAACAAAAAATTTAAAAAATCAATTAAAATCAGTTACACCTTCTTTTTTTTTTTAGGAAATTTAGAATGATTAAAAGTACACTTAATGTAATTTGAAAGAAACATTACTTACTTTTTTAGCAGAAAAATTTTTTTTAATAGAGATATTTCCAACTGTTAATTGAAGGGTGTTAATTGATGGGAATATATTGACAACTTACGTCAAGGGAATTTGTTAGCGCAGAAGTGATTTTTTCAATTCTGAAAATTTAAAAAAATTCACTTTCAAATCTTTTTAACCTTACATTTGATTTCTGAAGTAAATTGCTTCTATCAAGAGAAACAAGTCTACCTCATGTGACATTATTTGAAAGCTGTGCAATAAAAGACGATTTTAAATAAATTTTGGAATTTAAAAAATTATTTTAAAATATCACTGGTTGTCAGATTTTAATAAGCTTTCAAATTTATGATCTTCAAAAAGTAGAGAACAAAATATGTCATTTAAAAAAATTTAATTTTAAAATATATTTTAAAATTTTTGTGACTTTTGTCATTTGTGTATTTAAATAGAAAAAAAAAAAAAAATTATTGTAAAAATTCATTTTCTTCAAAATTTTTTTTTTTTCAGATAAGAATTACCTTTTATATATTATTCAAAAAAGTCATAAAAAGTTTTTTAATTAAATATTGTCTTAGTTTTATTGGGTTTTGTATGTTTTACAATTGAGGTAAAAAAAAATTCTACACATTTTTTTACCAAAAAATCGATGATTTAGAATCTTTTGAGAGTCTTGTGCATTTAATAAAAAAAAAAATCCGTTTGCAAAAAATAAATTTTTGAAGTTTTCATAAAATTAAGTTCGGGGGTGTAACATATATATAAAAAAATATTTATACCATGACTTTCAAAAAGACAAACATTTCTAAAATAATTTAATTCATTTGTGAATAAGTTCTGAAAGTTTCATAAAAATCCAACAAGTACTTGATTTTTGCAAGATTTTCCAAATCAATGTGTATTTTCCAAATGAAAATAGTGAAAAAAAACTAATGCTAATATTACCTAATTTTTGACCTAAAAAAAAAACAAGATTTTCAAACTAAATTTAAAATATGCTGCAAATAAAAAAAAAATTTTAAATAATTAAAAAATACCTTGGTCTTCCCTCTTTAATTTTAACATAATCATTTACACGTTAAAATTTTTTTTTTTATCAATTTGGGGACCTTTTTCTCCAGGGTATACCACTTTTTAGCGTTACCTGGGACAGTCCTAGTTCTAACGAGACAAGCTTGCTAACCATTACAGCGGCTCGGGGTACCCCTATCTCTATAAACAAAATACGCACACATTGTCTGGACATATGAGTTTGTTCGTTTTTTTTTTGTATTGTGCGTATGTCTGTGTTTGTATTTTTGTCTTTTTCCTTTGCTTTATCTATAGCTCGATATGCGTATTTCAACTACGTACACATGGATGTATGCGTATTTCAACTACGTACACATGAATGTATTTGCACTTCTTATCCTTATTTGATCCCCCTTTTTATCTATATGTTGGTGTATGTAAAATATTGATTTGTGTTATTTTATTAGTGTATTTATGTTTGAATTTTGGTGAGTCTGATTATTTGTATATAGGTAACGTGTTTGTGATTGCTTGTATATACTTTTACATGTATATACATGTATGTGTCTGACAATTTTCTTTTGCGTGTTTTTTATGTTTGTCTGTCTTTATTCTTTTTTTTATTCTTTATTTTTATTTTCCTCTTTTTGAATTTTTCTTTCTTCTATTTCCTGTGTGAATATCTATCCTTATATTTTCGGGCTCATATATTTGATTATATATACGTGTTTGTGTATTAGGTTGTGAATGTGTTTGACCTGTCATTTGAAAATTCCCTTCCCTAACCACCTCCTTATTTGAATTCAAACCTCCATGTATCAAATATGTGTAGAGATCGTAGTTAATTCTTACATCAACTTAACTGATAAATTGAACTTTTTAAAAAATATTGGGGAAGAAGTCCTAGACCCCACCCCTTATGCATGTAGTGTGGTTTTATCTGGATCACACGATTTTAAGTTATTTAAAGATATAGGAGAGGGGCTTATCTTCCAAATCCCCTCTCCAGAACGGTCCTAAAACCAATTTTCAGTCGATTTTTATTTCATAGTCACCGAAGTTTTCTACTTTGTCAAAATTACCGAATTTTCCGTTACCGAATTTTCCGGGCAGCGTAAATTTATACATGCCTACACACCCATCAAACCAATATATTAAATAAAGGGAGACATAAGTTAAAAAACATAAAGCAATGATTTTAATTGATTATGAGGGAAATAAAAGTAAAATCATTTGAAAATGCTAAGAAAAAGAAATTCTGTAAAAGTGAAATCATTTGAAAAAATACAAACAAAAGAAATCAATAAGTCTGTTTTGTGTAAAATTTAGCAATGCTCGTTTCCTCGTGACATTTGGGTTATTTTCCTCAAGAGAATCTGACAAATGAAAGTATCATTTAGGTATCTCCACTAATTCGCCGAAAAAACAGCATAGCATGATGAAAAAAGCCCCAAAATGAATAAAAAAGAAGTTTTATCGTCAAATTTCTAACGTTATTATTAAGAGGAAAGATCAAAGTATTTTTTGATTATTTTATTAATTTTTTTCATCCTTTCTAGCACGTTTGAAATTTTGATTAAAAATCTTGTTTTTTGTTTTTACGTCAGCGGTCTACTTACCATTAGTTTTTTAACGTCTTTGTTCAGGTGAAAAACACATTGATTTTGAAATTCTTGCCAAAAATCAAATAATTGGCCGATTTAAATAAAACTTTCAGAACTCTTTCACAAATGAATGAAATCATTTTATCATTTTTTTTTTTTTTTTTTAGAAAATCATGGTAAAAATAAGTTTTCTTTACATCTATTACCCCCAACCCTTACTCAATTTTATGAAAACTCGAGAAGCGTTGTTTCCCCTGACAACATTAACCTGTCCTAAGAATTTTTTTAGGTTTTCCATCTGGCGATCACGTCTTAAATTCTCTGACTGACTGACCATCATTGTCGCATTTTCAATTTTTTTAATATTCTTTTTCACATACTATTTTATTAAATATTTTAATTTAATTTTTTTTACATATAATTAATTTATTGTTTTTTAGTGAGAATTACTGCAGTTATTGATTATTATTTTTTTGTGGGGGGACATAGAATAAAACATGCATTCTTTTTACACAGCACAAAATAGATGTAAAAAAAAACTGTCCAAAATGCTGACGTACCTTTCTATCGTGATGCACCGTCGTAAAAAAATAGATGTAATAAATTAAATGATATATTTTATATACATATATTTACAAATAACAAACCAGTCGTATTTTCAATAGTTCAATCTATTAGAATCAAACTGTGACTAATTTAGTTTCTATACGTGTCTCAAAATTTTAAAATTGAACAATAGAAACGGGTAGCAGCAGGTGCTCACTCATAATCGATCCAGAATGTTTTGACATAGTTCAGTAGTCTGCAAGTTAGTCTTGCATGTCATAATAGGTAGTTCGGGCTTCACTGGGTGCACAATGTTTGTAGTCTTGTGTCATACCTACATCACTTTCAGTAAATAACGACTTATACACATTACACACATTTTGAAATTACGTTTAAAAGAAATGAGCAATATTTAAATCGCAATAGGCATCCATGTGACATTATCTGAAAAAAACAAAAAACAACTCATATTCTTGGCAGGGGTACTCTCCTTTCGTCTGTGAAATTTGACTGAATCATTTTCAATGCAAATTTACCATATTCAATTATAATAAGCAGAAATATTTAAATGATAAAACTTATCCATGAAAAAAATACTCAGAAAAATTGTTGATGAGTTTGCATCACATTCTAAATGACATAAACACCAGAAAGACTTTGAAAAATATTCCTTAAACGTTAGATACAAAATCTTACTTTCATGTCTTCTCGATTTGTATTCATCATTTGTATCATTTAAACAGAAGACGTTGCTAAAAATATCAGTTTTGTTGGGGGGTCTGAGAGGAGATCGCATATATTTGGAAGTGGCGGTGCAAATGTGTAAAACATTTCAAAGCTTGAACATATATGGCCTTCTAATACGCGATAGAAATACTAAAGTGCGGTACGTTAAATGTCAAATGCACAGATAATCTGATTTTAGACAGATTATCATTGTTGACAGGTACTATACAAGATTTACTAATGAGCAAATACTCCAACAGATTCACATGTAAAAGGGCTAATTATTGGCTTTTGTCGCTATGATAACAAATGAAAATACAAAGACGAAAAGAGTAGGAAAGATGGTTGAATATATGAATGAAAAATTATTAATTGTGCTTATATTTTTTTTGAGTACATGTCAGTATTTATGAACTCGAATTATATCTGGCACAAGGTCACAATATATTGTTCTCCCAGAGTGAATTTTAAAAAAAGTGTATTGCTAGGCTATACTATAAGGGCAAGTACTTTTCTGTCAGTATCTTTATTTTTTCATTACGTTTCACATGTCTACATTAAAAATCTACGGTAAGATTAAATGATTTAAAGTTGTGGTAAATTGCCATATAAGTGTGGTTTCATGTGATATATAGTGTGTTACCTGCCTTATAGATTTTAACATTGACATATATTATGCTGGAGTGATATTCGGATATTCAAGGTATATCGCTATTCGTCTGTGGCTTTTTGGAGTTCTAGAGGTCTTTATTTCCACTTTTTCTTTTCTCCACTTTTGTTTGGGTTCTATGTCCTACCAATGCGCTCATATATATATATATATATATATATATATATATATATATATATATATACACACACACACACACACACACACACACACACACTTCGGTATATAAGATATATAATATTTAAATATATTCATGAAATAAATTTATAAGTAGAGCCTAAGATCGAATGTTTATAATATTACGATATATATATATTTTTTTTAAATCCTTCGGTCTGAAGATATGAATATAAATATATTCATGAAATATATATATATATATATATATATATATATATATATATATATATATATATATATATATTTTTAAAAGAAAAACAAATCCTTTGATATGCATAAAACTCCGTGTCGTGTTACTGGTAAGAAATATATACATATATTTTCTATTTATATATTATTTTTATAGATACAATTAATTTAAATAAAGATATGAATATTTAAATATATTCATGAAATAAATTATAATAAACAATATAATTACATTTAACGGCCTGAATATCTAAGAAATTTCGTAGAAGATAAATACCTTTCGACAGGAATCGAACCTGTATCCTACACGAAACCTTCATTTGGTCTGACGTTCTATATCACTTACCTACAGAGGAAGCGTCTGGTTCGCAATGTCAAAGCGCTGTTTTTTTTTTAAAAAAAAAAGTCCTATGATCTCTCTCGATCGATCATATCATTACAATTATTTCTTTCCTTTGAAAGTTACTCATTGGAACTGCACGATAAAATCGCGGTAACAGCTGCTCAGTTCGATCAAATTCGATCCAGCGTAACTTTTCATGATGTAATGAATAACAAAAGGCAAGAATGGAAGTTCATGAGGACATGTAAGAAAGATAACGGTTAACCATAGACCTGAAGAGGTCAAGATTGTAATGATTGGGAAAACTTCCCGCCGGAAGTTTATTCAACAAAGCTGCAGTTCTTTGGAAGAATCTGTCTGAGTAGAAGTTACTTCTTACTAATGAAATACGAAGAGAAAGAGGAAGATTCATACTTGTATACTTGTCATAGCGAATTCCATTTGCAAAGGTCATGGCTAATGAAACCAAATAATGTAGCTCGTCAAAACACATGCCATGGAAATAGCGATAGTGCAGCCAGAGGCTCATGATATTTCGTTTGTGGGAAATGGGTTGTAGGTTGGAAAATAATTCATAATCCGCAAGACTGCGTAGACGCGTTTGAAAGCTATTAAGACAGGAAAGAGTGGACTGGGCATCTTTTTTTCTTTTTATGTGCGGTGTCCCTTCAGGACGTAGGCGATCATAGCTCTCCACTTCACCCTATACCTTTTAGCTCTCAATAAGTTTTGTCCCTTTGCTACATTCCTCGGGCCATGTTCTGTCATCCACTTGCTAGGTATGCCATGCGTTGCTTTCCCTTGTCTCTTTTTCCCTCTATTCGACATGTGAGTATCAAATTCTCCAAGCCCCCACTTTCTCCTTAGGTGTCCCAGAAATTTCAGGTGCCTCTTCCTGATGTTAAGTATAAACTTCCTCCTTGTTTGCATCCTCTCCAAAACCTCACACGGTCGGTCCATGACATACTTAGCATCCTTCTGTAGAACCATAACTCCGTTGCCTCGAGTCTCTTCTTCATCTTTGTGGAGACCGCCCAACATTCGCTGCCGTAAAGGAGGACAGATGTCACGTAGCAGCTCAGTAATCTTTTCTGTCTAAAGAAATCCTTTTGTCTAGAATTTGTTCTTTTAGCCATCCCAATACGTCTTCGGATCTCAGTGTCGCACTTATCGTCCTCTGTCAAAACACTTTCCAGATATTTAAATTTCCGCACCTGCTTCAGTTTAGTGTCCTCGCATTTTAGTCTAAATTTTAGTGTAAATTGCATTTTGGCCCCATTTTTGGACTGATCAGGCTCTAGTAAAAATAGAGGTAAGTCAGATACTGTATGAAGTGGTATAATGAACCATAAAATCATCACCATAATGATTCAAAATCAACCCTCACTTTCAAATTCGTCTACTACCAGAAGCGTTCGAGCAAAGGAAAAATCGCCAAACTCAGCAAGTAAAATTTCTTCTACTGCATGTTAGTCGTCTGGTGACTGGCGCTACACACACTTCTGTCCGTTTAAGAAATATAAATGCCAATTATATCACGAACGCGGGCATGAGGAAAATTTTCGTTGCCTGTTGGAAGCCAAAACTTTAAATCAAATTCAAACGCAAGTTTCAAATTCAGTTCGTGAAAAGTTCGCAGAAAAGCCGCACCGGAAGTCAAATTGTGCTGCAATTTTCAAAGCTGAATTCAAATCCCGCAGAAAATATATTACTGTTTCTACCAAGAAAGTTGCAATTTGACACAACTTCAGATACTAATTTGATCTCAAGATCAACGTGGGAAAAAATTGACAAACCCAAGTTGTTGAAGTCAAATCACATCACCCGTTGATTCTACACACCAGTGAGCTAAATTACAGTTTTTTTTTTCATGAGAAACACTATTCTGGTACATGTTGCATTACTGACTCTGATATGAATTTAATTGGTTTAGATCGGATGGATGAGATCGATCTTTTCACTGTACAGCTCAATTGTTTTAAACCCATTTTTACTTTTCTCTGTTTCCGACAGTGAAAAATACTTCACACAGACACAATCAAAACTATATCCAGTGATGTTTTACAAGAGAAGATTGGGTACTGCACTCCAAATTTAAAACCAGATGTTCAGCCAGTTTTTAAATCGAAACGCCCATGCCATGTGCTGCTCGTCATATAGTAGAAAAAGAATTTGTTCAGCAAGTTTTTTAATAATCCATAAAATCTGTCCTCAAATACCAGCCGCACCATGTAGTTAAGCAGATATTTACATCTCATATATCTAAGTTTTTGAAACACTCTGTATATAAGCAGAAATGAATATATTAAGAGAAACAAATAGACTGGATTATTGATTGCTTTTGTTAATGGATATATCAAAATTTTGATATTTTGCTCAAATTTTATTAGCAAAAAACGCAACACTATAACTTCATGTGATTAAAAACATACCCCTGTCTAAAAATATGTTTTGACATTATCTTACAAGTTAAACAAATAGATAGATAGATAGATAGATAGATAGATAGATAGATAGATAGATAGAAGCAGACTAGTGTTATGGAGTGGTTTCACAGTGGTGGCTCGTAGTTGTACTAAGTCGGTCCTAAAATAGGTTGACGTACAAAACGTTAGGAACTTGATATAATGGGTAATGACGCAGAGAAATCTAGTGGTCGCTGATACTTTAGTATCCGACTAACGGTCGTCCGGCATCGACTGACTGACCGACCCACTCAGCTACTTCCCGAGAAGCAGTATTATGTACAATTTGCTTAGTATTGAGATTTCTAAGATTTTTTACAGTGAGCTAAAGAATATAAAACAGACACTTATTAATAATAGCTTTCCAAACTATATAGTTGATGAACAAATAAGATGCTTTCTTAGAAATCTCAATACTAAGTAAATTGTACATAATACTGCTTCTACTCCCGCACACACAATTCCGTAAAATACTTGTCGAAAACACCATTATACTTCGACATGAAAACAATAGACAAAAACCAAAAATCTTTGAAGCATTATACATTAAACAGTTGAAACCCAACCTAAACAAAATCAATTATGGCATCTCTACAAATATTCTTAAATTAACCACCATAGAGATCCTCCCCCCCCATTAAAATGTCTGATAGTGATAGTCATCTTCCTGAGAGCAACTCCCTGCGTCTGCTCGGTCTCACGCTGACTGCTGACCTGAGATAGAACAAATACATTGAGTCAATTGCTTCTTCCACCGCGAGGAAAGTTGGCTCTCTGTGCCGCGCCAGGAATTTTTTCTCCCCTGAATCGATACTTCAAATATACAAAACAACCATTCGCCCTTGCATGGAGTATTACTGCCATATATGGGCTGGAGCACCTTCTGCTTACCTCGGAGTTCTTGACAAGATCCAGAGACGGATATGTAATCTAATTGGCCCTGATCTGGCGTCTCGTCTGCAGTCACTCTCTCACAGACGCGACGTCGCCTCTCTCTGTCTTTTTCTACAAATACTTCCATGGTAATTGCTCCGATGAGCTGCTTTCACTGGTTCCCAGACTCCATGAATTCAAGCCCCTACGAGGCTGGCATCCGCGCTCCCACCCTTACACTATAGAAATTTTTAAATGTAGCCGTCTCTTCTACTCCAATAGCTTCATACCTCGCACCTCTCGCCAGTGGAACACCCTTCCCAATTACTGTTTCCCTGAAAGCTATAATCTCCAACTATTCAAATGTAATGTCAATCGACACATCCAGTTACCTTGATCTACCCACTATCCTTCTCCTCCTCATCCTTTCTTCTACCACTCCTATCTGCTCTCGCTCCAAATCTTCTGCAACCCCCTGCATCCTAGTGGCTTCATTCGCCTTTGTATACGTAATGCTTAAAAAAAATGTCTATAATTGTTAACAGAAGCCATTGGTTTATACCAACGGCTTTCCATATATTCTCCAATTCACTCTCGTATCATGTGTGACGTCATATAGATGCGGTGCGATTTTTCGCACTAATATTATATGCGTTTTTATCGTTGCTAAGAAATCATCTATGTAAACATTGACAGGCTATCGTCACTGTCTTGTCCGCATATTGCTGAATATTTGTAATTGACATCTTTGATAATGGCTTAAGAAGCCAAAGCTTAGATTATATTAAAAAATATGGATCAATATTGGAATTTCTTTTCTTCGTTCAACGATAATGTTATTAAATTTATCAGATGTTACGAAAAAAATTTACATAAAATAAATAGACAACACTTGTCTATATTATTTAATGAAACGTGCATGAATATATATATATATATATATATATATATATATATATATATATATATATATATATATATATAAAACTCAAAACTAATATTTCATGGTTATAATTTATTACATTGGAATCGTGTCACAATCCAATTCATCAGACCTACAAATTCAATTGTATCAAACACACACACACACACACACACACACACACACACACACACACACACATATATATATATATATATATTATAAATTAATTGATTTAAAATATGTTTTTTTTCGCTACACAGTTCCAACCATGTTTCAAAAATAGAAGAAAACCCCTGAATTTAATTTTGCAATTAAATTAAAAGCATTAGTTCCATTTCATCTTCAAGCGAATTTTGGAGTAACTTTTAAAAATTACCGGGTTTTAAAGAAACAGCTAAAATCACGTAAACCATGAATAAATGGTGCTGCATTTTTATACTGTTAAAACCGTAAGAATCCTTGAGTTTTTTTTTTGGTTCATTCTTATTAAGGAAGAAAGTCTCCATCTCATCCTCCGTAAAGTTCCTCTGTTTTTATTCATTAACAACACGAAATATTCCTTTTGTTGGTATTAGGAATGTTCTTCAGAGAAATTCATAAATTTATTTTCTATATTTTCTTGTTAAAAATAAAGATTTAGAGTTCGACTTTGATTAGGTGCAAGAGTATAATATAAATAAAAAGAAAGAACAGTAAGATATAAAATCCGTGTTCTTATAGATATTTTTATTTTTATTAAAACAGAACAAGAAGAAAATATTTTTGAAACATAGTTTAAACTGTGTTCTAAAAAAACATTTTTAAATCAATTAATTTATAATATTAATGCTCTGTAAATTTACATTGGTATTTTGTAAAAATAAAATCTATAAGAACACCGGATTTTATATCTTACTGTTTTTTATATATATATATATATATATATATATATATATATATATATATATATATATATATATATATATATATATATATATATATATATAAACATAATATTGAGCGCTTATCCCTTAGCGGGTGGAATGGAGAATCAATCAAATTCATCAGACCTTTCAAATTTGGATTTTTAGGTTTAATAAATTGGATTGTCTTACGATTCATCTTAAATTATAACCATGGAATATTAGTGCAAGATTTTATATCATATTCTTACTCTGTCCTGGACATTGAGCTCCACTATATTGGCCACTAATATTATCTATCTATCTATCTATCTATCTATATATATATATATATATATATATCTATATAAGAAAGATTTTCGAAGAAAAAAAACTTACATTTCAATCTTCCAGTTATAAACTTAAATTTATTTTGCAGTTGGTTTACACCACATCTTCCGACTGGTTTAAATGCACCATACACAGGGAATAAATTGATTTAAAAAAGAAAGACAGACAAGAAAGAAAGAAAAGAAAATTTTGTGGTAGCGGGAGTCAATAAATGACAGGAAGGGGTACAAATGTAGACAGGGGTTTGAGGAAGATATCATGTTCGATGAAGAGGAGTGGGGTGAGTTTTTAACGAAACTCTTCTAAACATTTCGTCTGCCAAATGCTATAAGAATAGGTGATCTTTTTTAAAAAATATATTAAGTGTGGCACAAGGTCGAAAGGTGTTACTTGGAAAAACAAACATCTGAGTGCCGAAATAATTTTGATCGTATTACACATGTATATTGCATTCATATATTAATAATATACAACGCATGATAACTATTGTTATCAGACCAGCAAAAATATAAATCATAACAAGCAACAACAGGAAAAACAAAATTTTAAGATAAACATAATTATAAAGAGTAAAAGCCTATCTTTAAGATAGTTTAAACCAATTTCTATAGCGACATTTAAATATAATGAAATTATATATAAATATCGCAAATGGAAATAGGTTTAAATTAAAATGTAAGGTGTTTCTTTGCAATTTTTCGTTAATTATACATTATATATATATATATATATATATATATATATATATATATATATATGAGGTTAATATACCACATAACACCCTTGAGCGCTTATCCTTGGAGCGGGTAGAATGGAGATCAACGTGTTTTAGTGGACTCAGCAATCTTTCAATCTATTTGTCTGATCCTCTTCAAGAAACGAGAGCAAGATCTAAAAGGTCAGCCAATCTAAGAGTGATCTCATCTCAAAATCCTCACACTTGCTCCATATGTGTCCAACTAAATCACACACACTTAAATGGCACACACATCACACAAACACACAACAATCAATAAGCACAGATTCTCATCCGTCGAAACAGACGGGAGAGTCCATTATTATATTTATGAGAATTTTAGAATAGATTGTTTATTAATCCGATAGAATTTTAGCACTTTAAACATTATTTTGAGTAGACGCTCTGTTTATTTATTAAACAGTATATTTATTTATTTTTATTTATCGGCCTGAACGTTCGAGAATTTTTTTCTTAAGAAAATAGAACACAAAATTATCGTGCCTTTCTTCTGAGTGAAGCTTTAGTTTTCACAGTTAAATTATATTACCTGCTCCCCACTAACTGTATAAAAACGAACTAAGTCCACACCAGAGTTGATGAAACAGACGACCGATATCTTCAACTGCCGAAATAAGCTATTCTCCATATGAGGTAATTTTGGATTTTACTGTTTATTATATATATATATATGTAAACTCACAGGTGACAAACTCACATCAATCCAACTAAATACATACATATACATAAAAATATATATATATATATATTCCAATATATATATATATATATATAAATAATATATATAAAAACTGCATATATATATATATATATATATATATTTATACGTACACACATACACACATATATATATATATATATATATATATATATATATATATATATATATATATGTCTATGTGTGTGTGTGTGTGTGTGTGTGTGTGTGTGTGTGTGTGTGTGCATTGAATATTATTGGCATATCTGCTCTGCTTCTTCTGCTATATATTTACAGATTCTTGGTAAAATGTAAAGAAATTGTCAATGTTATTGGTCCCAATCTGGCATCTCGGCTTCAGTCACTTTCTCAACGAGGTAATGTATCTTCCTTGTGTCATTTCTATAAAAATGTAATAAAAAAATAGTAAAAATAGAAATTGTTCGGGTGAACTTTCCTCTTTAGTGCCAAGACTTTATGAATTTAAGCACAGTACTAGTTTCACGACAGGATCTCATTATTTTACAGTTGAAATGGCCAGATATAACCGTAAGTTTTATACCAACAGTTTCTTCTCTCTTGTGGAATTCTCATCCGGCTTTTGCTTTCCTGTCACCTTCGACCTTCAAAAATTTAAATGCAATGTTTTTTTTTCTCGTATGCTTTCGCATTCAATAACCTCTTACATCTTAGTGGCTTTATTACCTTGCTCGGAGTGAAATTTTTAATATATATATATATACCGATTTCTTTTTGAATTTGTAGGTTTGATAAATTGGATCGTGATTGCGATTCCAATGTAATAAATTATAACCATGGAATATTAGCGTTTGAGCCTTTTATATTATATTCTTGCTCTGTCCTGGACATTGAGCTCTACCTGGATTCTATCCTCTTGAAATTTATATATATATATATATATATATATATATATATATATATATATATATATTGACCACTAATGTCACACACACACACACACACACACACATATATATATATATATATATATATATATATATAACGATGTAAAAATTGTTCACCGTAACGAAACTGATCACAATTTTAACATAAAAATGCTACTCTAATTAAAGAGAAAATAATTCGTTAAGACGAAAATGTCTAAAAATTGCTTTTAATCGCTAGTTCATCCACAGTAAATTTGCGTCCAAGTTCTTACAACGTTTCACCATTCTTAGCTAATCTGTTATCATAACGCGGGATATTTAATAACAAAGATGATGGAAACAAAAAGAATCTAGATGATAACAAATTCTTTCAAAATTTTTAAAACTACCAGCGTCTCTCGTTCATGCGTATGTATAGTCTCAACAATGTAATCAAACGCAGTCCGATGAAGTCCTAACGGATGAAACGCGTCACATAAACTTTTAAAATTTGTTATATATATATATATATATATATATATATATATATATATATATATATTCATTCAAAGGTTAAAATATCCGTTTACGGTGTGTTAAATCATTAACCTTTGCATTGTCAAAATCTCGATAAAAATCCTCATTATAATAACACTAAAACAATTCCTGTTAACATCTTATGCTAACTATTTAATATTGTCATCTTCTTTGTTGTCATATACACGGCATTTCGGCCGTTATACACCCCAACCTTCTTCAGGCGAGTGGGATTTAGAACTTAACTCTTTATTTCGTCCACCGGAGTAGATACTTCTAGCTGCACGTGTCATGCCTCTTCTGGATATCTCACATTCAGTTGTTTCCATTTCGTAACTCAAATCTGCTGTGACCAGGAAATGAACTCTCAAATCCTTGGGTCAAGTCACTAGATTACTTCAACCAACGCTTTTAGCCATGTGTCCTGGAGGACATCAATGTATGAATTTTTGGGACTAACCTAATAACTTAGTAATCATTTATTTTTTTATCAGCGCTCATATTACAATTTTCTGTTGATACTCTTTTTCTCTAGCACTCTGTATTACTAGTTCCCATATTGTATTCCTGTTTTCTACTTGGCCGGCTTAGATATTTGTGGCATATCATATACGCTGATTCCTTAAGTTTTCGTATTTTCCAGTGATGTTCTCTGTCTGTTATTTCAACCTCAACCTACAGGAGGGTGGTAGTCGCTCCTTCCCCTCCATATATTCTCAGCTACGCCCGATTTTTCTATTTCCCCTCGTGTTACGGCTTTACGGTGTTCCTGCAGTCCGAACAATATAAATATTGTAAATAGTTACAATACCTCGTCTCAGAAATACAGACAGATAAACTTATGTTAAGTTAAAACCAATCAAATGTCTCCTTTACAATGTTTGTTGCCAAATTAAATTCTCTTTACTTTCGTTATTCGTCTTTGTCAAGTTTCATATTCATCGACACTATTTAATGGAATTAGTAAATATATATTTGTATGTATGTATGTGTCGATGGTTGTGCTAGCACGAAGTCACAAGTCATCATGTCCGAGATTTTGAGATTTTGTTAAAAAACATGATCACCCCAGATTATGTGCTCTCTCCCAGAAACTGTAACTAAGGTTCGCTCAGCTTAGTTTAAACCACAGTTTGACTCAGTATGTGTATGTATGTGAGTGTGTCTGCATATGTATGCATGTATATAATGATCGCTTTCTCACTAAGGTCGATTTGGCACGTATTTGACTTCTTGGTAATATCGGCCTGGAGAGGCGATCACAGCGGGCGGCAACTTTAGAAAGTGAAAATCATATCACGGGTTAGCCTTGTGAGTCTGTGGCCAGCCGAGTATTTGGGTGTGCTGGCCTTATTAAGAAAAAAAAATGCTCACGCTTATTCCCCAAACCATAACTGTTGCTTATTGCAGCTGGACAAGTAGGTGACAAACATTTATATATAAAAACATATAAATAGCTTTATTTTGCAATTGTGTAGAATGAGGGACAATCACAGAGGTAAGGATTGTGCACATAGGAATCGATGGAGACAAATCTTCGATGAAACCTTAGCCAGCCTCTATCTCAGGCCAAGAGTTGTACCATTTTCATAACATTTGGACACCTACGCAATTTCACGTGACTACGCCTTCTTCCGGTATGTCGCCTATGCAACTTCTTGTGGCCATGGCTCTTCCGGCATGCGCCCACGCAAGCACGCATTTCCTTCCGCTGTGTCCTGTTTATTCAAGGCCCAGGACACCTTTCCGTCCTGTTTATTTTAACCACTTCCTGTTTATGCTACCACCCATTCCGATTCTCGCTCACTCTCTGATGCAGCGGAAGTGAGGTCAAAGGTCTTCTTCAACCGATATCCAACATAACTAAGGTCCGCTCAGCATAGTTGTAGTATAAAACCACTGGTTAAGCGGGTGTTTTTAATAGGGATTTGTTAGCCACCCTGGCAGACGGGTGTGCTTGAAAATGAGTAGCCAGCTATTTTTACTTCTGTTAGACCCTTGTGTCTTGGTGGTATTATCACTTTACTTAGAGTGGTGCCTCTTACTCTGTAACCAACGATTTTTGTGTATGCGTGTGTTTGCTTGTGGATGGGCGTTTGTGTGTGTGTGTGTGTGTGTGTGTGTGTGTGTGTGTGTGTGTGTATACTAAAGAATAGTTCCCCCACGTCAAAAACTCGTGTTTATGCCATATTTGCTTTTGAATTCTAATCGAAAAAAAATGTCCTTATTTTTTCACTGATGGTGGTTGACCGAACGAAATATATCAACGACATCAAGTATACGAAGAAGGCGTTTAATTGTCGAAATACAATCTGTAATATTAATATGTATTCTCAAGGTGTTAAGATTCTTTATAAACTTGAAATCTCTGAGATAAAATTCTGAAACAAACGTTGAAATATCCGTACATGAATTAATCCAGTGCCAAATTCTTGGTTTATGTTTCGGATAGTTTCAATTGCTTTTCGGCCAGCCTTGAGCTCATCCCCAAATAGGCTGAAATTATAAAGATAAACAATAAGAAAATAAGACAACTTTTAAATACAGAAGAGCGATAAAATATGTAACACTCTGGTGTTTTTTAGAATAAATGACAATCAAAGAAAAAGTCATCACTTTCTGGACACCGTAATAATTGGATTGAACGTGTAAATCGAACAGTTTCATTCTAACTATTCTTAGAAATATAAACATTTCCCTTTTTCCTTATGTTGAAATGTATTCAGAAATTCAAAAGAATAATATTCCATTCTATTTTATCTTTCTTGATTTTCTAATTTTTTAAAAATAAACTTGTTCCCTAAAATATTAGAAAAAAATTGCTTCAAAAATTGGAGCAGTTTCTGTTGCGTTGGAATTGGAACCTTTAAGTTCCTTTGATCGTTGTCAAGCCGCGCAAAAAGCTCGGATTTTGAATTCCGATTTTGAATGACATTGGAACTTAAATCTTTGTTTCTGGAGAAAATAGATTCTCGAAAATGTTCTGCAATTGATTGGTGTTGACGCTGTTCAGAATCTTGTGTAAATGGAATTCATTTTCCTTGAAAAAGTGGTTTCTTTTTGCATATTTGTTGTGTTGTTAGGTGTACTTATCTGTATCAAATAAGAACGAACGAACCTTTATACATTTTATTTAGTATTGGATAACAATAGATATAAAACATGACCAGTTGATTACTGGTAGATTGATAGATTGATACATGACATGTCAGGATGTGCGACCGCCATCTTAAAAATCACTTTTCTTAGTTCTGATCAAGGGGCATAATTTGGTTCCAATCTAGAGAGCGAGTTAGCTCCCTTGTTATGACGTCTGCTCTAACAATATTATTGATGAGGGGTGAACCAAAACGTTGTATTAACAACATCATATATAAAAAGTAGAAATTTCATTTGGCTGAAAAAATAATTAGATTATTAAAGTCTCTCTCAAAAAAACTGATATTTCAGAGAGAAAATTCTGAAACAGACGTTGATCAATGCGAAGAGAAACGGATCCTGGGCTAAATATTGTGGTATGGGCTAAAGTTGAGGAGAATTTCTCAGCTAGATTAGTAACCGACATCCAAGCCTCGATAAAAAGCTAGGACATTAAATGCTGATATTGAATACAAGCTGGTCTTTTAGAGTTTTATCCACGCGCCAACGTCACAACAAAATATGACACAAAGTCAGAGTTTATTTTATGTGGCATTTCCGGAAATCTGCTCAAAAATTGCTCTCGTCATCACAGAAATTCCCTCCTAAGGGACACCTAAAGTGCCGAGAAATGTCTCCAGCTCCTACCCCGAAGGTGATGTACTGCCTGGGGTGAATATTTATCAGTGCGCCCACGACACAAGGTTGAGCTTAATGTGATTTCAGGAAACCGTACAAAAACTGCTCAAGCTCCCAAGACACTACACCTTTTGGCAATGACCCCATGTAATTATCCCAGCCCCCTCCCGAAGGAAAGATACTGCCTATTGGGATGGCCCTATTGGATATACAAGCTGGTCTTAAAATTTACTAGGATATGTTTAGTGACTAACGTCACAAAAAGACCTAATGTTGCCTGATCTTCTTCTTATTCATGTACTGTGTCCTCTCAGAACGTAGGCAATAATGGCTCTCCACAACTTCCTGTTCCTTGTAGCTCTTAATAAATTTTGTGTTTCTGTGTAACCGTACAACGCCCTCCCTGGTCGTCCAAGACTTCCAACACCGCGGCTGATCGATGAAGATGCATTCGATCTCAATTTGCCTTATCCCTCGTTGTAATTTAAGTTTAATCATAAAGAAGCCAAAACCGAATCATTGCAGGTATCTTCGTGTCGGGCTGATCCAAGCAGGGCGAAAACTTACAGGAAAAAAAAAAATTCGAATAAATTGAACAAAAGTAAATACTGTTTTTATATCAGTCCTCCGTACAATAATTGGTTTATATCAGAATTCGCATGCAATTAATTATCAGCCCAACCGGCGTCTAAATCGAAAGTGATATTATTGTTGACCTGGCAAAATTTGGTTGGCTGCTTTGGTAAAGTTTGGCACAAGGCTGAAGTCGGAGGCTTTCGTCAGCCCATTACCTGTCTCTGGTCTTGTCTCTGTATCTTCTGCCGAATTCGCTTCACGCATTCGCATTTATTGACATTCGCCCAAACTAGCGAAATAAAAGAATTCGATGATTTTAGGAGAATTGTCTTATTCCACTCTCTCATATTATTACCTCTCACTAAATCTCCTCAGTGAGCGTGGGTGGCTTATCCGCCCACTCCTGATATTTCAACTCAACTTTCGTCCAGGAGAATCAACTCCAAATTCGTTGTTTACGAAAAATGAAATTTTCGCTTTACAACTTGCATTTGCAGCTGTGTGTCAATTAACCTTGACCCCTAAGTCTGGGTCACTTTTCCATTGTTCAAACTGCTCGACATACAATTCAAGTCGTTTATGTGTGAATTGAATCCTCAATTTTTCCAGCGTGTTTTTGGTATTAACCCTTCTCCTTTCAAAATCTCTCAGCACATAACACTTTTTAATCATAAGAAAATTTTCTTAGGTTTTATTTTACCGCGGTAGGGTTAGGGTTTATCACACTGTTATTTCTCCTGTTCCAGCATCCATTTACTCAAACTCACTATGTCATGAGCTGATTTCCTCTTGCCTTCAATCTGTCCTGTGAATATCAGATTTTCCAAGCCCTTTTTCTTCATTATATGCCCTAGAAACCTCTACTGTCTATTCCTGATGTCAAGTTCCTTTTCGCTTCCATTTTCTCTTTAAAACTTCATCGTTGCTCAGATATTCGGGCGATGGTATTCTCAGCATCCTTCTGTAGAACCACATTTCAAGTCTCTTCTTCATCTGTGAGGACACTGTCCAGCTCTAACTGGCATACAGGAGGACAGATAACACGTAACGGTTTAGTACTCTTTTCCTTGTTTCTAGTGATTTTCTTTTCTATTTCTTAGTATTCTACATAACTTTTGGAATGGATCTTTGGCCATCCCAATACGCCTTCGGATTTCCGTGTCACACTTTTCGTTTTCTGTTAAAACACTTCCCAGATATTTTACTCTTTCTTAATACTTTGCTTAGATTTTGGAAGGCATCTTTCGCTATTCCAATACGCCTTCGGATTTCCGTGTCACACTTTCTGTCCTCTGTTAAATTTAAATTTTTGTACTTTTCTGATTTTGGCATGTCCGATACGAAAGTTGCATTTTGGCTCATTCCTTTTGCTAACAAATATGCATTCTGTTTTCATGCAGTTGATGCTTACTTCTTTCTTCTCGCTTTCTTTTGCTACATTCTATAGGAATTTTCGTGGTTTTCTTTATGTGTCTGCTATCAACAGTGTGTCATCTGCGTATCTTATGTTGATCTTCGTTTAAACTAGCAAATCTTAGACACTCCACGAAACTTGCTAGCCATATGTGGAATTTGAAGGGAAAAACAAGAGGGACCCATTCGTAAGGTGGAAATATTTTAAAAAAAAGAGTAAAATCATACATCAATCATATCTGCATTTACAACCAATGTCAACATGAGAAATTAGTGATTATGACTTTTGCAGATAAAAAAAACCCTTTTAAACCAGAAATCCGAAATCTTAAGTCCTTGCTCTCATATAAAAAAAAATTATTAAGTGAATAATAGGCCGGATAAAAATGTAATTTAAAACCTCATTGTTATGTTTACAATGCGTTTGTTTTCCCTCCCCACCCTTCCTTACATTTACGATACACTTGCTTTCCTCTTCTTTCTCTTATTCTCTTCAGCCTTCTTCTTTTCCTTCTTCGTCCTTCTTTATATCCACTCCTTTCTATTACACTTAACGTTATACATTTAACCGTCTGCGTTTGTTTATTCATTTTTGAAAAATAATTGTGTTTTTTTTTTTTTTTAAAGTAAAGCGTTGGATGGTCAGTTGACAGAAATTGCCTGATGAGGCCGTAAGGTAGCGTATTCAACTAATCTCCTAATTTTTAAAGTTAAAAACTCTACATGTTATTTTTACCTTTATTTTATTTTCACACGTGTATTGAGCACTTTTTAATACTACTGTTTCCTGGTCTGATTCAACTCTGACCATGAACCATATATATATATTATAAATTAATTGATTTAAAATATGTTTTTTTCGCTACACAGTTCTAACCATGTTTCAAAAATGGAAGTTAAAAGCCCCGAATTTAATTTTGTAATTAAGTTAAAGACATTAGTTCCATTTCATCCTCAAGCGAATTTTGGAGTAACTTTGAAAATTACTGGGTTTTAAAGACACAGCTAAAATCATAATTCACGTTTCCAAGGTTACAGATAAATCCACTTCCACTAGACAGGGGTGTCTGCGTGTTCATTATGTCTGTATTTTGATGTATCAGTGATTAGTTACGTTTTGGTAGGGGTAGGGATGTATTTTTCAATGAAATCTAACATCTGTTAAATGCATGTCGTCTGGATTTAAAAAAAAAAATTATTGTTAACGGCAAAAATTCTTACGGCATTTTTTCTATTTGTATACTTAAAGATTTTTGGGGGTTGTTTAGGTTAGAATACGTTTCATTTAACTACGATTTGAAATATTTTAACTTTTAATTTTTAATATTATACTATATTTCTTTTAAGAACAATTAAATGTAATTAGAATCCCTTACAGTATGTAGAATTATTTTCACATCAAGTATAAGTATGTAAATTATTATAATTTTTTTATATTTAAATATTATTTAAGTAAAACTTATGACAATGACGGCAGAAATAGCTACTTAATTTCACTGATTTAGTAAACTTTTTTTAATATAAACCTAGTAATATATTCAAAAGCTTACATCTTCTAACATTACATATTAATTTTATTTTACTGTAGGTGTTTTATTGGATTCTTTTAATTGTGTGTAGTGCTAAGAGGGAGGTCTTTAGGTTAGAAAACGTCTTATTTAATAAAATTTAAAAGAAGTTTAGATTAGAATTCATTTTATTTAACTACAATTTTAATTACAACTTTAAAGTATTTTCATTGTTAGTTTTAATAGACTATATTTCTTTTAATAGAAGTAAACGTATTAGAATCACTTACAGTAAGTAAATTTTTTTTCCATATCAAGTATATGTATATTACGATTTTTAAAAGTTTATATTTAAATATTATTTAAGTAAAATTTATGGCACTTACTGCAAAAATAGCTAATTCATTTCTCTGATTTAGTTAACTTTATTTATTATTTTTGTTTTTTTTATAAATAAACTTAGTAATATATAGTTTCACATGTATGTACAAAGGACATGGTTCATTCAATGGCCTACATCTTCTAGCTTTTCGTCATAATTTCATTTTTCAGTAGGTGTTTTATTGGATTCATTTAAGTGCCGGTAGTACTTTTTGAGAGGTGTTTAGGTTAGAATACGTTTTATTTAACTACGATTTTAAAAGATGTTTAGGTTAGAATTCGTTTAACTACAATTTTAAATACAACTTTAAAATATTTTCACTGTTATTTTAATAGACTATTTTTTTTAATGCTCTGTAAATTTACATTGAGCACTATTTTGTAAAAATAAAAATATCTATAAGAACACCGGATTATATATCTTACTGTTCTTTCTTTTTATTTATATATACATATACATATGTATAAATTAAAATTCCCAGCATCCCTCGTTCGTGCGCATGTGTAGTCGCAGCAGCATAACAAATTTAGTCCGATGACCTCCTAAAGGACAAAACGCGTCAGAAGAAAACTTTTTCTACTTTGTGATACATTTTCCACCAACATTGTTCATGATATATATATATATATATATATATATATATATATATATATATATATATATATATATATATATCCATATCTCATATTTTTTGTAAAATATTCAGTTTGTAACCCTTAAATGACTGGCAGTTGATGTTTCCTTAAAGATCAACAGATATGATCAATTGATAATTGAAACTTTCCCAATGATACCAAAATTATTCTTCCATGATTCAACTCCAAATGGTTAGGTAACTCTAGGATTCCAGGATTTCCTGGAATAATTACCTGCAAATAGACCTGGAAGAACAAGTCAAAGACAGTTCTATGCCTGCATCCATACTTCGAGAAAAGAAAAAAGTAGGGATTGATTGATTTGTTTTTTTTTACAACTTATTTAAAGTTTTAAGATTTATTTTAGATAATAATGACTTACGGATACAAGCCCTAATAATTAACCCATACACGTCTGGAGAAGTAAATGCATACCTTTCCCAAGGTTATTTGCGCGCAAGGGAATTTAACGATCCTGACTGGAATTGGAACTCATCTCTCCGATTTCCAATTCTGAGTTGCTATCCATTGTACCATCCGCACATCCACGCTTACGGCACCTGGTATACCCAAGCGGTCAGCCATCTCGGTACTGACTAGGCACGACGTTGGTTAACTTCGATGATTGTACAAGAAGAGAAAATGATGAAAACTTAGTGTAAATAATGTACAGCTGCAGTATGTAAAGAATATACAGCTCCATGCTTCAAAGAGAATCACGCTGTTAAAAATATTCAACTTAGTAACCTGGAATTCGTTTTATTCTGCTTTTTACGTTAGTTTTACACCACCTGCACATCCAAGCTTACAGCACCTGGTATTACAAGCAGTCACCGATCTAGGTACTGACGAGGCACGACGTTGCTTAACTTCGGTGATCGGATGAGACGACAAAATGATTGGTGGCAAGGTCTCGTCATTTTACAGTTGAAATGGTTAGATGTAACCGTAAGTTCTATGCTAACAGTTTCTTCGCTCGCACTTCTCGCTTATGGAATTCTCTTCAGGCTTTTTATTTCCCAGTCGATTTTGAGCTTCAAAAATTTAAATGCAATGTCAATCGTTATCTTCTGTCTTATTAATTCTTGTCATTTTACTGTCCTTGCTCCTTAATGGTAGTTTTCTCATATTCTCTAACACTCAGTAAAGTCCTTGCGTCCTAGTGGCTTTATTGCCTTGCTTAGGGTGAAATGGTTAATAAAAAGAAGCTTGGTGCAAAGAATGCACAGATCCATTGTTCATGGAATGCTTCACGGCGTATCATACTGTTAAAAATATTAAATTTAGTAACTTGACATTTCCCTTTTTTCATTAGTTTATTATCTAGAACAGGCATGAGCAACTTTTTTCAAACAATGGGCCGCATGAGATATAGTTTATCATAAGGCGGGCCACACTACTTAAAATAAAAGGTAATTTTTCTTTGAAGGCACCACAGCCATTTTCTCTACAGAAGAACATACGCATAAGCATCTGACTTAGAAATTAGGAAAAAAAACTTTTTTTTTTTATTTGGAGAAAGGATTATTTCTTTAATAAAAAAAAAATCTGAAGTCTTGTTTATAATCTTATTACTGATGACAGAGTGATTAACACACGCTACTGTGTAACTTGTTTTAAATTTATTCATTTGACTAGAGAACAAATACTTTTTAAAAGAAAAAATATATTTATTTTCTAGAGGAAAAATACATTATGAACGTTTCCTGTTTCTAAAGCAAAAGATGTTTACACGTTTGATATTCCTTAGTAAAAATATCCAATGGTTTAAAATGATGAAAACGTTACCTTCAACGAAATGTTATAAAACTTAATAAAAATTGTACTTAATCATTGTTTCCGTATAGTTGTTATGTATGAGAGAGTGTGTGTATAACCGAGAGAACGAAACGAATAAAATTTTAATAAAGATTATTTTCCTCATGAAATTAGATGTGCCAAAACGGACCGCCATTTGCCCATGACCGATCTAAAATAATTAAAATATCCTTTCTATAGTTTTTTTTACATATAATTAAAGTGAAAATTTGCATAAAACTACTCTAAAAACAATGGAATTTTCTCGTTCTTCACCCATTTAGCGTACATTTTTCCTGTAATTTAAGTGTTTTAAAAAATTGAACAAAACTTCTAATTCTTTCTTTATTTACCTTGTATATCCATAGATACGTCTATAACTGTTTTTTGCCATCTATCATCCCTTCAACAGCTTTATCTACTCGAATATGTCCTGTTTTCTTTCCTCCTTCTTTCTTTTTGTTGATATCCTTTTCTTTTTCACCGTCTTCATTTTTCACATTTTCGATGCTTTTTACCACATTTTTATTCTTTCTCTCTTTAGCTTCAAGTTCTCTTCCGCGTCCCTGCACCTCCGATCTAGCCGCATCACTTAAAAGCAGTGTTGCAAACATCGCCGCGACAAAAAGTAAACCCAATATTTTTCGCTTCATCATTCAAGGTCCTTAAAAGAAAAAATAGTATCTAAGCATTTAAATCAATGCACCAAACTTGTATTGTTTCGCAATTTTACATACATAATACGTTCTATGTCAAAATTTAATGATATTTGTTAAATAATATTATCCAGTCGATGCCAGTAGCGAAAATGGGCCATAACAGATTGAGTATGTACTCTAGGGAACAAACTTACAAGGATGCGACCAGGTTTATTGCGAGCAAAGAGGATTCAATCAGAATTTAGGGGACGATAGCGATATATTGTTTAGCACTGATTCACTATAACGTAATTTTAAAATGTTTTTAAGGGGCTATAGTTTTCTGGGTTTTTTTTCCTTCTTTAGGCTTATATATTTCTAGTTCTTTTTCCTTTTTTAGGGTTTATATTGCTATCTATATTTCTTTCTTTAGAGTTATACGATTCTTTGTTTCTTTTTTTCTCTTTCATTTCTACATCTGTTCCTTCCTTTCTACGAAGTTTTGCTGATGAAAAATTTTAAAATTCGTCATAAATTGATAATTTAGATAATTAATTTCAAAACAGAAATAGATGCAGTTACTTTTGTTAAATACTATAAAAATTTATTTTTATTATTTTTAAAAATGTTAAAATTCAATGTTTAATCGTCTAGTTTTTTTGTTTTTTTTTATTACACGTTTTTGAGAAAAGTGTATACTTCTGGAGGCCAGACGTTTTGAGTTGAAAATGCTTGCAGTTTTTATGGTTTTTATCAAGCATTTGATACCACCAAAACTGCTTGATCTGTTGCTGATTCATGTTATTGAATATGTGAAGTGTTTTATTATATTTATTGGCCAATGAGAAATGAGTTTTTTGGTCTCTTGTGAAATTCTGGCCGGCGCTGACATGATACGGTTTCTTTAATAACAAGGGATGCTATACGAGAATAGAGGGCTAGAAGAAAAAAGAATGGGGAGAGAAATGAGAGGGGCAGAGAAGAAAAGAACGAGGCTTTGACAAGGAAACAAGGTAGGTCGTCAACATCAAAGAAGGCATCAGTTACAAGCCAGCCGCGGTCGAAGAGACCAAAAGTTCAAGTGAAAATTTTCCTGTGATTGGACTTCTTAAAACGAAGAGACTTCGAAGAACTATTCAAGTAGGAACTGTGTAAAGTTAAAAGGGAAACTTTTTCAAAATGCTGTCAAAGTAGGTGTTTTCGCTTTTATTTTCAAACGTATTTGAACCTTTATTTTTTACCGCCTTCTTGTATTGTTTTCCCTTTTTGTGATTTACATCTTTGTTTTTCCCTTACTGTAATTTCCCATTTTTCGTTGGTAATCCTTGAAATTGTTATCCTGCCTTTGAGGCGCACAGAAGGAAAATTTGGAGGCAAACTTGTATTGTACTTTTTTTCATAATTACATAAACTGTAAATAAATGCGTTTTTCCTTCTAAAAGTTTCGCACTGGTTGTCTTGATTTAAAATTTGACACTTTTTGTGACTTGCTGTTTCTGGCAAAAGAATTCGCAGTTGGTAGAAAAAGTAAATTTTTTAATACAGTTCTAAAAAAAGTTATAAATTTGAAAATGAAAGAACAACTGACACAGGAGTCACAAAAATATATATATTATTGTCAATCTGGAAAATGATTTGGAAATTTATAAAATTATATAATAAATATTACAGAACAAATACTTAGAATAATTCTATTAATTACTATTGAAATAACATCTGAAAAGTCTATTTAAAATTTAAGGGAAAATAGCCTAGAAATTCACCTGTAAATCTAATGTTTCCTGCTTGGAATTCAATATCTGAAATCAATATAAATAATTTCTATATTTAAAAGATAATTCTGTTCAGTCATATTAATGATAAAGCATTTGACAAATGAAAATAAACTGGAGGAGAGAATTTTGGGCATTTCCATCATCACGCTGCTATATATTGCTTCCCCCACCCTTTTTTCCGTATTTTGTAGGGTCCAAATAAATTGTACAATTATTTTAACACCAGTTTTTAAATCAACTTCAATTATGTTTAACAATAGTGATGTCCTGAATAAAACTCTCAAGGCAAAAATAGATATGATGGTGGGGGTAAAGTAAATGGACAATTTTGTAGAGGAAGATAATCAGTGTTGTGTGCTTGTGGTTTTACGCCCTGCACTTGATTGAGGGAAGAATGTGTTGTCCATTTTAGTGAAATTTCTGACATTTGAAAGAACTTGGCAATTATCCAACTTTTATAGTTTGTTGGAGGGTGAAATTGTAAAGAGCTTTCTACAATTATTTATATATTGCTTGAAAAATATATTTTTTCACTCTCAAATACACTTTCCAAATATTTCGGAATGGTTTTAAACTCGCAGAAAAAATGTCATGTTAATTTTAACATCATGTTAAATCTTATAATTATTCCACGCCAGGAACAAATTATTAAACTAAAAAAGGATTTTGTTAGAAACACATGTTAATTTGCATTATTAATCAATGACATGTTTTAATGTTGAACCCAAATACAAATTAAAACGTCCGCTTCCAAAAGTAAATATTTTAAAAGTAAATAAATTATTCTTTTTTACATTATACCACAATTAATAAAGAAAAAACTCGATCTTTAAGCTTGAATAATAAGCTTCAATAATAGCCCCAATGATTAAACTTGTTGAAGGCCTCAAATTAATGCGAAAGTCGAAAAAATATTTAAAAAATAAGAACTGTAAAATGAATTAAGATTTCGTCGTTTCTGTTGTTTCAATTATTTATAAAATCAAAAACAAACTTTTATTCGATATCAGAATAATGTCACCATCAGGGTGTTATTTTTCAAAACAAAAAATATAGTGTTCATTATTTTCAAAGACAAAATTACTGTGTTTACTTGAATGTTAAAATTTTTGCTTATGAAGTGAATAACGCAGAGTTTGGTGCCATGAAGTTAGCATAATTAACGCTCCAGGGGAGGTAACTAAATTATGAGGTTGTAAAGAGTTATTTTAGAAGAAAAAAAAGTGAAATAAGATTTGCAACTACAAGTACGAACCTCGATGTTTTAGACTATCTACTGTGAACATTTGTGCAGTATCCATCATTAATTTTGATAATGTTTGGTTTCAAATTAGTTAAAAAAAATTGTAGTTTATGTTATTTATTTTCATGAAGAAGTATGGATGTTTTTTGTCCAGAGTTTTTAAAATCGCGAATGTGAACAGGCATGCTGATGTAAAGGTTTAAAAATGTTAGGCGTGTCATTCAAATGGAAACTCAGCCACTAAGACAAAATAAATATATATATATACTATGAAAAGGACTAACCCCGACAATTATTTTAATATATTTTCTGTTTATAATAAACAGTATTACAACATTTACCGGCCTAAATATCCGAGAAATTTCATAGAAAATATGACAGGAATCGAACCTGTACGCTACGCGGAACCGTCATATAGCCTTACGTACCATACCATTTAGCTACAGAGGAAGCGTCTGTTTGCAAAGTAAATTTTGTAGTTTAAAAACAGTAATTTGAACGCCAGCTTCAGGCACAATTTTATTTCGGATTCACCACTAACAATTAGATAAAAACGTTTCTATCATCACAAAATGACACTTAGCAACAAAAAAATATGCAAAAAACCCCACAGCACTCTTTAAGTTCTACTGGACTATCAAAACAGATGGCTACACACCTATTGTAAAATTGGAATTCTTAGCACAAATTAAACCTTTTTTCAGTGTGTGTGTGGGTTGGGGGGGTCAATATGGCTTATAAGAGAAAAGATTCATCCTAATTTTTTTTTTCCGCTGTATTATAATTACTTTCCTTATGTTTATCTTTTTTATGTTTCATTTCTCTCCTTATATTTTTTTTACCTTACTAAGACTTAAGCATCTTACCAACTTACCTCCCTTTAACCATTCATCTTAACTTGGCTTTGCGAAAACAGCGTCTTTAATTTTAAATTCTTAAATTTGTAATCCTGATTTTTTCGTTTTTCTTTTTTTTTCTTTTTTACAATGTTTCTACCATTTTCTATTTTTTTTAAAAATGTAACTCATCTGCATCGCATTTACTAATCTTTTTGTCCAAATTTATTATTGGTTTACGTAGCAGCGTTCCTCCCATAAGCGAAGCCATTTGTTTACTTTTAGCAACAAAGATCTTGTCTGCAACTATAGCTTTTCAACTTCAAAATGATAATAATCAACTTCAAAATGGACTTATTTTCAAGTAAAAAAATTAATCAACTTCAAAATGGATTAATCAACTTCAAATTGGATCAATCAACTTCAAATTACATTAATCAACTTTAAATTGGAAAACAACTTCAAAATGAGAAATAATCAACTTCAAATTAGATTAATCAACTTCAAATTGAGAATTAATATAATACTGATAAATCTAATATTTATTCTTTTATTTTTACTTAAAAGAGATATAAAAAATATAAACGTTCCTAAGAAAGTTGATTGATCCATTTTGAAGTTGATTAATCCATTTTGGAGATTATTTTTTTTACCTGAAAATAAGTCCATTTTGAAGTTGATTATTATCATTTTGAAGTGAAAAGGTATAGTCTAGGACCGAAAAATTTGTCACTGGAACAAACTCTTCCAAAAGGAAGAGACACTTGGTCAACAAACCCGGACTATTTCCAACCTTGAACCAAGTGACTCAATACCAAATCAACTAATAAAAAGAAAACGAACGAAATGGTCTCGCGAAGTGTATCAACAAGTCATGAGAACATTCTTCACCGCATTCGAAAATTCAGAAAAGAATACCATAAGTCAGACTAACCAAATATGGAGAACTACAGTAGGAAGTGAAATAAGACCTCATCTCAAACCAAACATGCAGGGACATCGTACGAAAAGAAAGACTCCAAAATGCAGAAATAGATAAAACTAGATATAAGACAGAATACAATAATCCATCATTGAAACAGTAAAGAGATGGGATTAGAAAGAAGTAATATGATAGAGGATGAGGTAAAAACTAAAATAAATGAGATATGAAATAATGATCTCCCAGGAAATAAAATCGAAGAATCTATCTGTGACATAACCTGCAATTATCCAGACAATGTCACTGAAGATGACTCCAATTATATTAAGGTAGAATTCCTTGAAAAATACAGAGGGGAAATCACCGAAGCGTCATCCAAGTACTCAGCAGAGTAACTCTTATACAAATATCAGACACAGATTAGATCCAAAAAATTCATATGACAAAATCCAATCAGCACATTGTGCAAATATACAACGTTGCACTGGAAACACTATTAACGGAAACATCACAGAAGTTAACAATGCCATATACGCAACAGCTTTAGCAGCTACTGGGACGCTTGGGATCAAAACAATGAAAAATTTAAACAACATACAAATAAAGCCAGCTTGGAAGGCAAAACTGATGCGAAAAATAAAGAAAATCAGATGTGAAATTTCTATATTAGATAAGATCACTAGAAACCTAAATATCTCAACATGCAAGTGCAAGAAGATCAAGCAGAAATAGAAAATTAAATAACTCAATGAAATTCTATCAATCAAGGAAATGCTGAAACAGAAACTTCAGTTAAAGGCACAGAGAAAACGACGATACGAAAAACGTTGTAAGTTCTGTCGCCAAAATAAAATATTCCAAACATACAATAAGAAATTTTACCGAGTAATTGGAAAAGTAGCTATACATGTCAAAAAGCCACCATCAATTGACAGGGTGCAGAAATTTTGGGAGAATGTTTGGAGCAGCCCAAAGGAATATAAACCAAATGCAGAATGGATCCCGCATGAAGAAGAACGAATGCTGGATAAACCTCTGCAAGAGTGGGAAAATATAAACACAATGTTAGGCAAGCTCTAAAGAAATCCTAAAAAATGGAAATTCCCAGGTGCCCAATTTCTGGCTGTATCATTTCTCATCAATCCATAAAACCCTTGCACAAACTCTGTCAATGCTTATAAATAACCCCGGAATGGATCACCGAAGGTATTACATGTCTCATGCCAAAAACGAGTGAAACAGATCATCCGAAAAATTATAGGCCAATAACATGTCTGTCTACGACGTATAAATTGATCACGTCTGTCTTGACGAACCGTACATACTCTATTTTCGAAGCAAACAACATTCTTCCACTGGAACAGAAGGAATGCAAGAGAGGTTCATATGTGTTGTGGTAGGATCCACCTAATTTGCATAGTGGAGTACCGACCATATAAATATGGTTGGTACCGGGAAGAGAGGGAGGAATCAAGAGATTAAACCAGAGACTCTGCCCGACTGCGACTCAGTCAACACATTCTCCAGGAACGGTCTTACCAGGAATATACAAAAGACTATATGTAAATATTGTGTACACTTTCTTGTTTCAATACATTTTGTTCTAAGTACATTTTGTGTTGCATTATTATTCCATGCATTAGTCAAGTTTCAATAATATGGTTGCAAAGATCAACTACTGATAAACAAAAGGATCCTGGAAAATTACAGGAGACGATGTAGAAATCTTAGCGCAGCGTGGATTGGTTACCGTAAAGCTTTTGATAGTGTGCCACACTCTTAGGTTCTTAAGACTTTGGAAATGTACAAAGTCTCTTCCATGATAGTAAATTTCCTTAAACACAGCATCGAAATGTGGAACACCACACTATACCTAAATCACAACAGAGGAATCTTTCAACGAGTCTCTCTGTCACCCCTTCTGTTTTGTCTGAACTAAACAACAGTAGCTATGGCTACAAACTAAATAAGAAAGTATTCAATCACCTACTCTACATGGATGATCTCAAACTCTTTGCGAAAGAAGACAATGAGTTGAAGGGTCTCCTCAATATTGTAAAATGTATCAGTGACGACATAGGTATGGATTTCGGATGAGACAAATGTGCAAAAGTAACATTCAAGAAAGGGAGAATTACAGAAACACCTTCAATAGATTTAGATTTTGTCAAAAACTTTAGGGAACTGGAACAAGATGACGCCTATAAGTACCTAGGAATTATTGAAGGAGATGGAATAAGCGTACCTAAATGAAGAAAAAGGTAAATCTGCAACTTCTACAGAAAGGAAACTGAAACAAATTCGTATGAACACCACCCAGACCCGGTTTACGGAGATAGGACCTGTAACAATTTTATGGGACTACACAATACACACAGGCAGAACAATCAAAGCTAATCGCCCAGACATCGTTATTAGATTTTGTTTCGTGGGATATCAATCGCTATGCGTTACTTAATGCCAAAATATAAATATTTTGTATATAATTTTATACTGTCAAAGTAGTTATGCTTTTTAGATATATATTTTGTAGATCATAAAATGTATTGTTGGTAATTTTACTGTAAAAATGTAATTTTATATATTTTTAGTATTGCCATTTTGCTATAACAGTTTTTATTATAAAAATGTACCGTTAGTTTTTGTTCGGGGGTTCATAATTTGCCCATAGTTGGGACCCTAACATAAGCTACCACCACGTATAAAATAGATGGTATTTATATTTCATATTGAAAATAAACGGGGATTAATGTTTTTATTTTACAAACATCCAAAAATCGATATTCTCTCATAACAATATTATACTAAATAAATATATCTCCAACAAAAACAACAACGTCAATCAATTTACAAAAAATAAATGCAGCTGCCGAAACATACGATCTGTCCCTTATATAGCCAATGTATGACTGATAATATTCTATACCGAGCAAGTATACATTCTAATAACGATGTCAAATTTTATATTGGTTCCACTGATAATCCTTGGAAATTTCGTTTCTATCAGTACCAATTTCGTTTCTATCAGTACCAATTTCATTTCTATCAGTGCCAATCCCGGATAAAAATATGTGCACAACGACCAAAAAAAGTAAAATAAAAGAAAGGAAAAGAGGGGAAGAAAAAACGAACACCAGCAAATCGAGAGTATAAATTACAAATATTCCTTCAGCTTACAAAGGAAAGGCTGATTTGATTTTATATAAATTGTCCCAGGAATTCTTATATGTTAATCCGAATACGCTTTACTGATTAAGATGAAAAATCCCTGTAGAATGACGAGGTTCAGATTGTATCATTTATTAAGTGTTCTGCAATAACAGAAATAGAAGCATTCACAAATTTTTACAAGTTTTACACTGGCCTTAATAGCAAGTGTTGATCAATTCTAATCGCCAACCTTTTGTGGTTCTACCAATATATTCAGCACCACACTAACATTTATAGTTACAGATATGAAACTTCCATACTCACTAGTTTGTGAATATAGAAGTTTCATCACACTGATTTCTGAGGTTATTTTTTAATATCCTACTGTTCACTCAATCCAAAGCTCAAGAGCCACTCAAGGTAGAGGGTTACTAAATGAGGTTGTAGCTGTGTACAAAGAAGTAGTAAGAAGTGAATATTAGAAGGATATATAGGAGTAATAACTGTTTATCGTAGAAGTGAAGAGGCTGAGATTGTAGTAATCGGAAAAGTATCCTTTCGATCTTCTGTTCCAATACATAACAGTACTTAGGAAGAAGCTGTCTGGGTGGAACTTCCTCCTTACGAATGGAATACGAATGGAATGAGCCGTTTCTGTGTACGTGGCGTAGCGGATTCTAGATGTGATGTTAATTGTTTAACATTGTTGTTTTTGTTGGAGATATATTTATTTAGTATAATATTGTTATGACAGTATTTTGGGATATTTCTAAAATAAAAACATTAATCTGTAGACTGTACTGCCACTGCGTTAGCCAGATATGTTTTATTAAAATTTAAATTATGTAACGGCCATGTAAAATAAGGTTATATATATATACATATATATATTTTATGTATATATTTATATATATATATATATATATATATATATATATATATATATATATATATATATATATATATATATATATATATATATATATATATATATATATATATATATATGTGTATATATATATTTGTATATATATATGTATGTGTGTGTGTATATATATATATATATATATATATATGTGTGTGTGTGTGTGTGTGTGTGTGTGTGTGGAATAATATGCTGATCCTTTCCAGTTTTCTAATCAGTGTTTTTGATGTTGAGATGGAATTTATCAAGGAAGGCACTGTTGTTTTTTATACAAGTACTTTCGACCTTTTCCAAGATCATCGTCAGGGTAAATTACAAAGACAAACTTCCGTTGTCATAGTTTTTTTTTTAAACATGCGCGTCCGCATTCTGTTTCAGTTAGAATTTTTAAATTTTTCCGTTGTAGTTACGCATTTTTTTTTTTTTTTTTTACAAATAAGCGTTTCAATATAAGGGAACAGCCCGGAATTGGTGGAAATGTAAGTTGGCATTAGTATATAAATGTTACAGGCACTTTAATGTGCTGTTGCTACATTTGTAATAAATTTTGGTTGGTTGATTTTGATATAGAGGTCATCGAGATTTTAAAATATTGTTCATAATTTTCGTGATGTAGTACACCCCATATATATATATATATATATATATATATATATATATATATATATATATATATATATATATACATCTATCTATCTATTCCATTTGGTGATGTAGATATGTATGTTTATATCTACCCCAGCATTAATGTTTATCCAGTTATATATTTATCCATATATATATATATATATATATATATATATATATATATATATATATATATATATATATTCGGTGTATGTTCTTGATGCTGTATTTTAGTATTATCTATTTCGGAAATTTGATATTACTAACTTTGTTAGGAAAGCATTTGAATAAGTACGTCCTCGCCAATCGCCACTAAAGAGTATATCGCTCGGCGCACCAAAATTCTAATTGAACCCTTATGCTAGTTATGAAAAGAACGTTTATCCGAATGTTTCTTTCCTAGAGCATGTACCCCAACTTCTACTGGCATAGACCATCAAATTATGTGATAAAGATCAGTGACATTCATGAAAATAGAATTTAGCTCAAGGAATATCTTGACTGAGTAAGAAAAAATTGCAAACAATACTATGATTGAGAAATTGATTTAAATGTTTAAACAATATTTTAAAGATTTTGAATGATAAAACGACAAATGTTGGCTTTACTTTTTGTCGCGGCGATATTTGCGTCGCCGATTGTGAGTGATGCGGTCAGAATGAAAAGTAGTAAACACAAGAGGACTAGGCTAGAAACAGATGTGACAAGAAAGAATAAATACGATGAAAAAAGCACTGAAAATAAAGAGGACGAAAAAGAAAACAATAGCAATGAAAGGAATGAAAGTGAAGTAAGAGAACAAAGCAAGAAAAGGGAAATTATTCGAGGAGAATAAGATAAAAACACCAAAATCGCTGAAATAATGACCAACAGCGAAAAAGTTGAGAGAATAAGAAAACTCCAAGATTCACGGTTGCACCTGAAAGAAAAACAGTAAAAAAGAAGGTAAGCAAAGAAAAGAAATAGATTAAAAATTTACAAGGTTTTCCATTTCATTGAACGGGGTGGTAGTACCTGTTAGGATCCCAGCTACGGACAAAGAGTGAATCCCCATACCTGAATCAAAACATGAAAATATAAAATACATTAGAAAAAAATTACCAGCAATATATTTTTGAAAAAAATAACAATGTTCACAAGAAAATAAAATTCCGGCATTAAATGACCCATAAGAAGTTGATGTGCCAAACAAACTAAACAAAACTATTTCACTGAAGAAGTCGTTAAACACATAAGAGTGTTATCGTCTCCTCTTTCTTTCTTTCTTTCTTTCTTTCTTTCTTTCTAATAGCTTTTAAGCTATTACAGGTCTATTCTCGCAATTAAACAAACAAACTAAACCAAATTATTTCACTGAAGAATTCATTAAACACATAAGAGTATTATCGCCTCCTCTTTCTTTCTAATGTGCATTTAAAGATTTATTCCAGTGGAATAATCTTCACATACAGGGACTTTTCAATTTGCTTTCTTGATAACATCAATGAAAGCTGCCTACGCAGAGTAATTTGCTCGCTTGATAACTCCTGCTTGCTGATTGCTATAGAATTCTTTTTCTACTATATTAAGAGCAGAACGGGGTGTTTCGGTTTAAAGACTGTCTTAACATCTGGTTTTAAATTTGCAGTGGCTTTAAGCATCGTGCAGCACTCAAGCTTCTCCTGAAAAACATCACTGGACATAGTTTTGAGTGTGTCTGTGTGAAGTATTTCTCACTGTGTCGGAAAGAGAGAAAAGTAAAAATAGGTTAAAAACAATTGAGCTGTACAGTGAATAGATCGATCTCATCCATCCAATCTAAACCAATTAGAGTCAGTAATGTAACATGTACCAGAAAAGTGTTTCTCATGAAAAGAAAACTGTAATTTAGTTCACTGGTAAGTAGAATCACTATATCATATTATTCAGTATATCATTATGTGATTTGTCTACAACAACTTGGGTTTGTCTATTTGTTCCCATGTTGATCGTGAGATCAAAGTAGTATCTGAAGTTGTGTCGAATTGCAAAGTTGTTGGTATAAACAGTAATAAATTTTCTGCGGGATTTGTATTCAGCTTTGAAAATTGCAGCACAATTTGACTTTGACCATTTCCGGCGCAGTTTTACCGCGAACTTTTCACAAACTGAATTTGAAACTTGCGTTTGAATTTGATTTGGCTTCCAACAGACAAAAAAAAATTTCCTTATGTTTGCGTTCGTGATATAATTGACATTTATATTTCTTAAACGGACAGAAATATGTGTAGTGTCATTCACCAGACGACCAATATGCAGTAGAAGAAATTCTACTTGTTGCGTTTGAAGATTTTTTTTTCTCTTACTCGAACGCTGCTGGTAGTAGACGAATTTGAAAGCGAGGGCTGATGTCGAATAATTATGGTGATGATTTCAAGGTTCCTTGTACCACTTCAGACAGTATCTGACTCACCCTGCTTTACTAGAGCCAGATCAGTTCAAAAATGGGGCCAAAATGTGATTTACAAATTTTACTAAAATCAAGCAGGTACGGAAATTTAAATATCTGGGAAGTGTTTTGACAGAGGACGGTAAGTGCGACGCTGAGATCCAAAGACGTTTTGGGATGACCAAAGACGCATTCCAAAAGCTAGGCAGAGTACTATGAGACAGCAGGATTTCTTTGGTAACAAAGAAAAGATTACTGAGCTGCTACTTGATATATTTCCTCCTTTACGGCAGCGAATGTTGATCGTTCTACACAAAGATGAAGAAGAGACTCGAGGCAACGGATGTATGGTTCTACAGAAGGATGCTAAGGATATCATGAACCGAGCGTATGAGCAACGGTGAGGTTTTGGAGAGGATACGAACAAGGAGAAAGCTTATACTTAACATCAGGAAGGGGCAGCCCAAATTTCTGGGACACATAATGAGAAAGGAGGACTTGGAGAGTCTGATACTCACAGTTCGAATAGAGTGAAAGAGAGACAAGGGAAAGCAACGGATGACATACCTAGCGGGATTAAGCAAGTGGATGACAGAACATGGCCTGGGGGAAGTAGCAAAGGGACAAAACTTATTGAGAGTTACAAGAGATAGGGGGAAGTGGTGAGCTATGATCGCCTGCGCCCTGAAAGTCTTAATAGTTTTCAAATGTATCTACACAGCCTTGTAGGTTATTAATTACTAGCAGTAGAGCCCGGCGTTACCCGGGGATGTAACAGTAAGAGATAGATCAAGTATCGACCATCATAATGACTGAAAAATAAAATTGACAAAGATTATTGTTGACGGACACGCATGTCTTAATTAGTTGTTTTTTTTTTTTTTTTTTACGAATTGGTCAAACCCAAACTCAAACAAAAACATTGTTTTCAATCGTTATGAGTCTACCGATTGAATAGAATTTTATTATAAACAATTGTCTTGTAAATGGAATTTTTAAAGCATTCTGAATATAAAAATAAAGAAAAAAGTGTGCAAGACAATAAGAAACACTACCTGCCAAAAAAAAGTGAAGTTTTGTTGAAATAGGTTGAAAAATGTAGGAAATCCGATCCCATATATAAACGAACTCACACACACACACACACACACACACACACACACACACACACACACAAACAAACAACCTGGGTTTTATAATAAGTATAACTCGATATGAGTTGTCCCCCTTTCATTCTCGTGACGCCCCTTAATCGTGTTTTCAAATTGATTTCATGCAAAAACAATTGTGTTTTTCCAATTTTGGGCGCTGTCAGAACCACCGCAAGGTAATTATACGTAGTCCTGTGAAGTTTTGTTGAAATCGGTTGAAAAATGTAGGAAATCCGATCCAATATATAAACGTACACACACACACACACACACACAATCACACACACAATGCGTTTTATAATAAGTAAGGTTTTCTACCCTACCACCCATTTTCCACAAACGAGACATCATGAGCCTCTGGCTGCACTATCGCTATTTCCATGGAATGTGTTTTGATGAGCTACATTATTTGGTTTCATTAGCCATGACCTTTGCAAATGGAATTCGCCATGACACGTACACAAGTATGAATCCTTCTCTTTCTCTTCGTATGTCATGAATAAGGAGTAACTTCCACTCAGACAGATTCTTCCAAAGAACTGGACCTTTGCGGAATAAACTTCCGACAGGAAGTTTTCCTAATCATTATAATCTTGATCTCTTCAAATCTATGGTTAATCGTTATCTTTCCTACATGACCTCATGAACTTCTATTCTTGCTTTTTGTTATTCATTGCATCATGAATCGAATTTGATCGAATTGAGCAGCTGTTACCACGATTTTATCGTGCAGTTCCAGAAATGAGTAACTTAGTTAATCGAAAGAAAGAAATAATTGTAATGATATGATCGTTCGAGTGAGATCGTGGGAAAATTGTTTGTTTAAAAACAGTAATTTAACTTTGCGAACCAGACGCTTCCTCTGTAGGTAAGTGGTATAGCACGTCAGGTCAACTGAAGATTCGTATTCCTGTTGTGGGGCACATATTTTCTACGAAATTTCTCGGACATTCAAGCTGATAAATGTAATTAATACTGTTTATTATAAACAGGGCATTTACTTAAATATTAAACAATTTAATACAACAGAATGCATAGATTGTTTTAAACAAACACCGTTTAGTGTACATTTATTTTTGAACCAAGGTGCCTTTTGGTTAACATTTCTTCAGGGACCAACGTTAGCAAAATTATTGTATCAAAATTGGTACGAATAGATAAGTAATATGGAGGAAGATTTGGAGTACGTTTAAAACGTAAATTAATGATTAAAATATACGTAAATTCAAAAGTTGTAAATATTTATTGTAAATAAAAGTTATAAATACTCCAGCATGAGTATAAAATATGAAAGAAATTAATACTAACTTAAATAAGTGTATCTATAACAATAACGTATAAACAGAAAATATATGTATATATTTCCTCAGCAGTAGCCCGACTCGGAGTTTATGACATCAAAGGTTTTATATATATATATATATATATATATATATAATCAGTAAAGAAAACCCTTACAAATCCACAAATCTATTTATTTCATAAATGTATTTAAATATTCACCTCTTCTTTACTCATTATTATTATAGTAACACTGAATGATACCCCGAATATCACCCCAGCTGTACATATGGAAAATCTATAAAGCAGGTAACACACTCCACCTCAATATATCACATGAAATCACATTTATATTACAATTAACCACAACTTTAAACCATTTAATCTTACCGTAGATTTTTGATGTAGACATGTGAAACGTAATGAAAAAATAAAGATACTGACAGAAAGGTACTTGTCCAATAGCGAGATTCAGCCCATAAAGTATAGCCTAGCAATACCCTTTTTTTTAAATTCACTCTGGAAGAACAATATATTGTGACCTTGTGCCAGATATAATTCGAGTTCATAAATACTGACATGTACTCAAAAAAAATATATAAACAATTAATAATTTTTCATTCATATTCACCCATCTTTCCTATTCTTTTCGTCTTTCTCTCTTTGTATTTTCATTTGTTATCATAGCGACAAAAGCCAATAATTATCCCTTTTACATGTGAATCTGTTGGAGTATTTGCTTATTAATTAATCTTGTATAGTACCTGTCAACAATGATAATCTGTCTAAAATTAGATTATCTGTGTGTTTGACATAAGATCAACGTACCGCACTTTAGTATTTCTATCGCGTATTAGAAGGCCATATATGTTCAAGCTTTGAAAAGTTTTTCACATTTGCACCGCCACATCCAAATATATGCGATCTCCTCTCAGACCCCCAACAAAACTGATATTTGGGGCATCGTCTTCTGTTTAAATGATACAAATGATGAATACAAATCGAGAAGACATGAAAGTAAGTTTTTGTATCTAACGTTTAAGGAATTTTTTTCAAAGTCTTTCTGGTGTTTATGTCATTTAGAATGTGATGCAAACTCATCAACAATTTTTCTGAGTATTTTTTTCAAGGGTAAGTTTTATCATTTAAATATTTCTGCTTAGGATAATTGAATATGGTAAATTGCATTGAAAATAATTCAGTAAAATTTCACAGACGAAAGGAGAGCACCCCTGCCAAGAAAATGAGTTTTTTCAGATAATGTCACATGGATGCTCATTGCGATTTAAATATTGGTCATTTCTTTTAAATGTAATTTCAAAATGTGTGCAATGTGTATAAGTCATTATTTACTGAAAGTGATGTAGGTATGACACAAGACTACAAACATTGTGCACCCAGTGAAGCCCGAACTACCTATTATGACATCCAAGACTAACTTGCAGACTACTGAACTATGACAAAGCATTCTGGATCGATTATGAGTGAGCACCTGCTGCTACCCGTTTCTATTGTTCAATTTTAAAAAATTGTCACAGTTTTATTCTAATAGATCGAACTATTGATATTTCGATTGGTTTGATATTTGTAAATATATCTATGTATATAAGATCATTTAATTTATTATATCCATCTTTTAACGACGGTGCATCACAACAGAAAGGTACGTCATCATTTTAGTTAGTTTTTTTACATCTGTTTTGTGCTGTGGAAGAAAAAAATGCATGTTTTATATTCTATATCCAAATAAATCAATAATTGCAGTAATTCTCTTACTGAAAAACAATAAATTATTTATATGCAAAGCATTAAATTAAAATATTTAGTGAAATACCATGTAAAAAAGAATATTAAAAATTTTGAAAATTCGACGATGATGGTCAGTCAGTCAGACAATTTAAGACGTGCTCGTCAGAAGGAAAACAAAAATTTTCTGAGGACAGGTTCTTGTTGTCAAGGGAAACAATGCTTAAAAGACGTGACATTTATGTCCCTAACGTCCATCCACATATTTGAAAAAAAAAAAAACGTTTTTAAAACTTTTTTGCATACTCAAAAAATATTTTAAAAATACCTCTGTAGTTCTGAAAGTTTTATTTAAATCGGACAATTATTTGATTTTTTGCAAGAATTTCCAAATCAATGTGTTTTTCACCTGAACAAAGACGTTAAAAAACTAATGGTAAATATTAAGTAGACCGCTGACGTAAAAACAAAAAACAAGATTTTTAATCAAAATTTTGAACGTGCTAGAAAGGATAAAAAAATTAATAAAATAATCAAAAAATACTTTGATCTTTCCTCTTAATAATAACGTTAGCAATTTGACGATAAAACTTCTTTTTTTATTAAGTTTGGGGCCTTTTTTCATCATGCTATGCTGTTTTTTCGGCGAATTAGTGGAGATACCTAAATGATACTTTCATTTGTCAGATTCTCTTGAGGAAAATAACCCAAATGTAACGAGGAAACGATCATTGCTAAAAGTTTACACAAAACTGACTTATTGATTTCTGTGGTTTGTATTTTTTTAAATGATTTCACTTTTACAGAATTTCTTTTTCTTAGCTTGTATTAAATAATTTTCAAATGATTTTACCTTTATTTCCCTTATAATACATTAAAATCATTGCTCTATGCTTTTATTTTATATATTGGTTTGGTGGGTGTGAGGCATGTATAAATTTACGCTGCCTGGAAAATTTTGTTTATAGATTGATTAGAGACACCTCTAGACAGTGTAGTGGTTAGCAAGATTGTCTCGCTAGAACAATTACGACTGTGTAGTGACTGTACCCATACTTTTGGCCTTGTGCCACATGTAACCTACGCTTGAAAAATCACGAGAAAGAGAGTTTTTGATAGTGTCCTGTATTTCTAATTTTCTAACCTCGAAAAATCTAAGAATAGTTCCATTCAATCAATATCTGGATCTTATGAAAGAAAACCCAGAAAACAAACGAAAGAAAAAAAAACGTTAAGTTGATTTAAACTACTTAAAGACTATCTTTACAGTGCTTTGAATGCTGGTCCGACAAATGTTGGGTTTACTTTTTGTCGCGGCAATAATTGCGACACTGCTGGTGAGCGTCGAAGCCAATAAAGATATCAGTCGGCGTAGAAATATGTCAAGAAGAGAACCAAATTTACCCTTTTGTGTTGAACGTCATTTTTGATTAAGTTTGTTTTTAATACTGTCTTTTGTGTACTTAGGACTGTTTTGAAAAGATTTTGATTTTTTCTTTTCCTTTTTTTACCCGCCTCAATTTTTTAATTTTTACCTCCTTAATTTTTGCCCTTTTTCTTTTATTCTAGCTTTCCTTTTTGATTTTCATTTTCTTTAATTTCTCTTTTAATCATATCTTCGTTTTCTTTTGTTTGTAACACCTGCCTGTGTTTCGCTTTATTTTTTGTTTGACTAACCGCTAATTCTTTAATTCTTTCCTTTTAATATCCTTTAAGTTTTTCGTGTTTTGTTTTTTTCTGTTACAATTTTGTATTGTTTATTTTTTTTTCTAACCTTTGTTCTGTCTATTTGTCCATTTATTTTGTTCTAACCTTTGTATTGTCTATTTTCTTTTGTTTATTTGTTTTGGTGTCATTCATTTTGTTTTTGTAACTAGCTCCGTCTAGTTTTGAAAGTTTCGTATTTTCTTTGTTTTTCTTTTTTTTCTTTGTCTAGCGTTTTCGTTTTTTTTTTCGTGTTTTCCTTTTTTTTTTTAAATCTATTGTTTCACCGTTAGGCGAACTTTGTTCTTTAATTTTTGTCTATTATTTATTGTACGTTTTAATTTTTTTTTCTTGCCGTGGTTTTATTTGCTTGTTGTCTCGCTTTCGGGCGAGCTTTGTATTTTTAATATTTGTCTGTCACCTGCTGTGTTTCTTTTTGACTGTTAATTTTGCTTTTCATTCTTTTTTTTTTTCAAAGTTTTCGCCTATAAGACGGAATTTATTAACTATTTCCCACCCCCTTTTTACCCCACCCCTTCCCTTTAAAAAAAATGAAGAAGGAAAAAAGTACCTTCTTTTTTAATTCTGAAAAAAAAAAAACCTAAAATGTCTGCATTCAAGAGATTGGTAAGGAAGCATTTATTTAATCCTAAGAAAGATCCACCTGACGAAAATAACCCTGATGAATATCCAGCCCTACCCACAGTTCCTACGAATGAGGAAATTATAGACGTGCTCAAAAAAGCCTCTAAACATTACGGAGGCCGAAAAGGGCAAAAACTTAGATGAACCAAATGACAACTCAAGTACGGCGAGATTCTGGGTGCTTCTTGCGATAGCCAGACTGGGGGATGGAGCTTCCATATCATGTTCGATCATAAAGCCTTCGGCTCCATCTTCAACTGTCTTGATGTTGGTGGCCTGAAGCTGCCGGTCATTGTGACCGACCGTAAACCAGTTTGTTGGAAGTGCGAAGTGATTGGTCACCTCTCCTTTTCCTGTCCAGAGAAGAAGGCCTCTGGAAGTCAGGCCCCAATCGACCAAATTTCCCCTCTGACCGAGTCTTTAAAAACCGCCACGCCTGTAATGGGCATGCTGGCTACCGGGACCGGAGTGGTCATACCCCCGGTTGGGTCATCACAAAAGACCCCATTCCCCGTAGAGCTTTCTTCCACTACAAGTGTAGCTGAGAAGGGGGAAGAGGGGAATGGTAGTTGGCAGGGCCAGAGGGAAGCGTCAGACAGCGGGTCGTCAGTCCCCTGAAGCCCATAGGACTAAAGGGACTTACATCCCCACTCCCTCTGACAACAGTAAGGGCGACGCCCCGGCCTCCATTCCGACCATCCAAGAACTACAAAAACGTTATGACCGAGGATATGAGAAAACAGAAAAAATTAAGAATAAATAAAGAATAAATTAGATCAACAACGAAAAGGAAAAACCTCTCCATCAAAGAACTCTCTTCCTCCTAAAATCACTACACAGTCTCCTCAGCCCTCTACATCCCGTCAACCAAAGTCCTCCTCTACAAAGAAGGCCACTCCTCCGACCCACCACCTTCTCCCTGTCGTTCTCTTTATAGAAAGAAGTTATCACCTGCCTCTCCTTCCACTTCTGCCCAGTCCCATATCCCTCTCAGTAGAGACCCCAGCCCTTTTAGACAATCATATACTCCCCGTCACACCCCCAGTCCTTCTCCCATTAAATCCTCTGAAATGCTCCCTCCACAAAATCAAAAGACTTAGAAGCCCCACGCAGGATTCAGTTGAAAAAAAGAAAAAAACAAAACATATTTATAATCCGGGTGTAGACGTTTGTAAAATTTCCCCTTTGCAAGCAGAGAAAGCCAGAGACTATGGTAACAGAATTAAAAATTTAAAATATCTATTATCCATTAAACAATTTGGAGATAAAGACATAGAAGATCCCCATAATTTCCCAAACGCCCAATGAGTGTTAACCGTTATTAGATCAGAAACAGGAGCGAGACAAATCTGGGCAATGTTGGACGAAGCAATTTCTTCGTTCAAAATGAGCCCGCCCATTGCTATCGTACAAAACGATACATTAAATAAATTGAAACAATTTTATGCGGTGAGGATCCCGGTTTTTTTTTCACCCCTCCCTTTATAGAGCACTAAAACTGACCTTCCCCTGAGATATCGGCGGAATCTCCCATGACGGTACCATCAAAACTGGGATGGGCCATGAGTCTATGGGGGAGGATGTCGGTATCCTTACCCCGGCTATGTTCAATTCAGGAAAGCAATCCTAATCGGTCTTCACTATGGCTCTCTTGTTAGCAAGTGTAAATGTCTGGGGCTTGAGGTCCGAGTCTCGCAGGGCGAGGCTCTCTTGTGACCTTTAGCGCCTCGGGGTGAATGTTTGTTGTGTACAAGAGACCCTGTTTTCTTCTCTTGACCGCGAGGACATACTGTCTAAGAGGTTCTCCCTTTATTCAGCATGTTTTGATGGTCGTTCGAGTGGTGTCTCTTGGCTAGTGAGCAAGTCTTTGAAAGCTGCATGTACTCTTGTCTTCGCAGATCCGGCGGACAGGCTTTGCGTACTGGATGTTACTATAAAGGATAAGGCTCTACGTCTCATTGGGGTTTATGCGCCCAATAGCCATTCTGAGCAGCCTGCTTTGTTTCGGCAGATCGGGCCGTTCTTGACGACATCTCGTCGGGTAGTTTTAGCCGGGGATTGGAATGTCGTCCTTGATCCCGATATATATCGCATAGGACAAAATCCGGGTACTAACAACCGGGACGTGAAATCATTTCGGGGCTTTATCGATGAGTTTGATCTTGTCGATAAGTACCGGAATGAGCATCCTCGGGAGGTAGCATGGATTTGGACAACTAGTGGCAACTCGGCTCCTGGGACGCTTGCGAGCTATCTGGACCGAGTCTTAGTTAGGAGAGTCGATGTAGGGCTCTTAGGGTGTCCAAGCTTCCATTATATAGTTTATTCGGATCATAGGCTTGTCTGGGTCCGCGTAAACTTAGATAAGCCTAAGGTTAGGTTGGATGGTTACTGGAAATTTAACTGTTCATTATTTGGTGAGCAGGATTTCCGGGACCAGTTGCTACTAATTATACAGAGGGAATTGACGGGGTCAGTTTTAAGGAATACCTGGTGGGATAAATTAAAATCCAAAATTAGAACGTTTGCTGCCGATTTTAGTCGTCGACTCAATTTAGATAGATTAGCAGCGCAAACGGCTTTAGAACATAAAGTTGATCGGGCTGTGAAATCCCGTGATAGTGGGGAAATAGCCTTAGCTAAGGCAGAGTTGTCCTCCTTGCTTATTGAGACAATGAGGTATTTTGGTGCTTGTAGTTAGAAAGATAAGTATGAATCTGTTGTTTTGGTGCTAGGATTATTGTTTTGTATGATTGGGTCAGTGGTTGTGGCTAGCTAAGTTATAAATTAAGACAAATGATGACCGTCCTTTTCCCCCATCCCCCTTTTCGGCCTTGTGCCACATTTGCTGTTCATTTACAGTAATAAATATCGTCAGGAAGAAAACCAGAAGCCGAAGCGAGGAGGAGTATAAACGAGAAAAAATAGCATTGAAAAACGGGAAATCGAAGACGATAAAAAAGAACAGGATGATAACAAAATGAAAGGTGTAGGAACGGAAGAAAGAAACAAAGGAGAGAAAATTCGAGATGAAAATGAAGACGAAAAAACTGCTGACGAAATGTTGAAAGGTCAAAAGATCATGAAAAGAAGCATTCTCCCACCTCCGGGAAAATAAAAACAAATAAAGAAATTGAATTTTTTGTTACGTTTTACAAATAAGCTCATCGACTATTTTACGAAAAAGATAATAAACAGTACGGTAGGCATTTATACTTCATACTACCATAATACTTAATCAAAAGGGATAGGTCTTTTTACAAATGGCAGAACATCTGCCGATGAAAGCATATTTGCCCTATGTTTGAATCAAAGCCTCGTTTTTGGCTGGGATCAGACTGTACTAGATATCTTTCTCTTTTGCCGTGTTCGAACACGAAAACATTGGCGACTTTGTTTCTGTCTTCTGACAGTGCTCGGCCAGAAGCGAGGTGCGTTTGAGGCCGAATGTAATAGCTCTAAGGTAGTATATGTGTTATTGCACTAAATATCGAAAGTTTTTAAGATTACGATACCAGTGTGTCATTATTCCTGCTCTCTTTCACTCTCTCACTCACTCACACACACACACACGCGCACTCTCTCTCTCTCTCTCTCACACATGAACTTACTAAAGAGTGAACTCATTTGTGTAGACATTCCTGATCTAATAAACTACCTTTAACCCCGTCATACTTTACCATTAAGCTATGAGAAGTTATTTCAGCAAAGCACAATAAAAAATTAAGAACGGATGCAAATTTAGAATCCTGTGGAGGGCTACATTTTTTTTAAATAATTTTTTTTTTATGCTAACAGTTTCTTCACTCGCACTTCTCGCTTGCAGAACGCAGAACTCTCTTCTGGCTTCTTGCTTCCCAGTCAACTTTGATCTTCAAAACTTTAAATGCAATGTCAATCGTTATTGTCTGTCTTCTTAATTCCTGTTCTTTTATTGTTCTGTCTTAGTAGTCTTTTCTCTCATATTCTCTCGCACTCAGTAACCTCCTTGCGTCTTGGTGGTTTTATTGCCTTGCTTGAGGTGAAATGATTAAAAAAATAATTTAAAAAAAGGAACTCTTTTCATGTTTAGGCTGCTAGATATTAATTTTCACTATCTAAAAGAAAATTGGGAAAAACATGGCTAACTTTTCAAAGACCCGTAACATATAAATCTAGCATTAATAGTTAAAACAAATAATGTCGTATTAGAAAGGACGTTAATTGCTTAAGAATTACTTTGTTTCCGTTTCATAGATGAAAATGATGTTAGCAAATTTTGATCCCAACGGGCGATACGCATTCTTTAATAGGATGAATGAGCCTCGATTTGCTGTAATGGTTTCTCGTATCTTAATGGATTGAACTTAGCGTTTTTTGCACAACATTCTGAACAGTCTAAAAACCATTAAAGTGCAGAACATTTTCGAGAATTTATTTCCTCCAGAATCAAAAATTTAATTCCAATATTGCACGTAAAAAGTCGTCATTCGAAATCGTCATTCAAAATCCGAGCTTTTTGCCCGGGTTCAGACAACGATCAATGCAACTCAAAGGTTTCTATTCCAACGCATCAGAAACTGGTCCAATTTTTGAAATAGTTTTTTCTTTCTTTGATTTTAGAGAACAGGTTCATTTACAAAAATTAGAAAATCAAGAACAATAAAATAGAGTACAATATTAATCTTTTTGAAATTCTCAATGCATTTCTATGTAAGAAGAAATAAAAAAAAATGTTTATATTTCTAAGAATGAAAAAGTCGATTTACATGATCAATTCATAAATTATTAGGATGTCTCTAAAGTGATGACTTTTTCTTCGACTGTCACTTATGCTCAAAACAACAATTACAGTTTCATAAATATCCAATGTCACATATTTAAATAGTCGTTCTTCCTTTACAATTTATCTCTGTGGTATTCTGAACAATTATAATAATCATCTCGCTTGTTTGCTATTGTGGTATGTGAGGAGCTTATTTTGTTCGGTTCAGAAGTAATCATCAGGGAACAACCAGAAGTCCCAGTCTCATTAAACACGCTGACCGAGCCCTATTCGGTCTGTTATGCCACTTTTCCCTTTTATCGGCCGCTACCTTCAAGGCTATCTCGAAGAACTACTCCCAACAGTTACTGCAGAAATGTGGCCCAAATCTTTTTCTGGCAAAATACTACTATTTTGCACTTTCTTTTCAGCCACGAATAAACAGTTATTTCGAGTGTTGGGTTTGTTCATTCCACTCTCTACCCCCACACAACCAACCGGGAAAATCCCCACACACAAACCTATAATAATTTCAGATTTAATTTTTGAAGAGTGGTTTGAGTAGAAACTGATCAGGTCATTTTTGTTGGTAGTTTTTCTCTAAATGTCAAAATTGAGTTCGTTATTGTTTCTGTGTAACATGATATCTAGCAAGAGAAGAGTAGCTGTTTTCAGTTTCAAGGATGCAGTCTATTGTATGTTAAATATTGTTAAGTTGGCTGACAAGATCTGTTAAATTAGTATTTTGTAGATATATTAATAGTGAGTCGTCTATGTGTCTGAAATAGGAAGAGTTTACAGGTAGAATTTTTTCTGAGGAAATGAGTTCAGGTTCAAAGTCGTAGCGTTGGAATTTCAATCCGGTGATCAGTTCAAGCCTTATAACACAGCCATAAATTTATAATGCCGATCTCCGCTTTTTCCGAGTAATCTCACTTTTGACTTACTATTAATAACCTCTTTTGTTGTTGACTTTTCAAAATAAAATGTAGCCATACTGTAATTCATTAAAGCCTTCTAAAGGTCTCACATCTTCTTGTTATCACATCAATCTCATTCTTTATTTTTATAGGATGGAGCAATTTGGTGGTCAGTTCAAACTTGACCGGAAATCAAATCGAAACGCCACATTTGACTCAGGATCGGTTTCGCTACGTATGATTCAACATCTGTTTCAGAATCTTGTTTCTATGATTTAATTTTTCCAACAGCTTAACAACTTTGTCTATAAGTTTGAAAAAGCCACGAACACTTCAAATATTATATATGAATTTGGACTCTTTCTTCACATCAGTGACAAAAAATAACTATTTTTCAAGGAAAACACGACTTTCAAGTTTCAAAACCACCAAGATCAGAAAAGAACTTTATGAGAATTCATTTACGACATAAACAAAGATTTTAAATCCCTTTATATATATATGTATATTAAACATCTCTCACCTACTATCAACCTCACCTTATTTAACAGGGGGAATGGAGTGTTAAAAGATTTTTTTCACTAGAATTCCAGCCGCACTTAAGAAACGAAGGCTCGGAATAAACGCTCCTATTCAAAACAGCACAAAAATAAAATACAATTTAAACAGATAAAACATGAAAAAAAAACTAACAACACCAAGAACAAAAACCACTTGAAAATGGCTAAGTTGCCAAAAGCGCTTGGGACAATGAAAATTATGGAAAGATTTGTCTTCACCCACTTTTACCAAACGGAAAAACGTAAGGAGGCTGTAAAAACTAAATAAAAAATTAATTAAATTTTTCTTAAATTTTGCCATATTTAACGAAAGATATTTAAAAGAAAGGTTGCTGACAACACACACACACACACACACACACACACACACACACACACATATATATATATATATATATATATATATATAAAGGAAATAAGACCATAGGAATACTGTAGTTTTAGCCGATGCTTTTCGTCCAATGTGGACTTTTTCAAGGCAAAAAACGAAATTAAATTAATTTATTGAAACAAAGTATCTATAAACAAGCAAAATGTCGTTAGCAACTAGAAGAATTTGGAAACGCTATTGTATATTCATATGGTCAAATGAAAAATTACTTTTTGTTTGAAGAGAATATTTTCACATGCAGAAATATTGTTTGTATTGTTCAACCGTTTTCTTTTGATTTCTTGATATATTTGTTGTGTACGCGTTGGCTTGGGAGAGTAGTCATTGCGTTAGGAAAGGTGATATTGGGAAAAGACCTGAGCGTATATCAATATTTGGATAATATTTAATGGTGGCACTCTCTTGGATTTTCCTTTTGAGTGACTTATTTTCCATTTTTATGAGTGTAGCATTTATAAAATCAAAATTGTGGTTGAATTTATGTCTATGTATCACTAGTGCATTTGTTGTTAAGTTGTTATTTATGAGGTGTCATTTGTGTGCATAGATGTTTCTCCAATGTATTGTGAGGAACAGTTTTGGAAATTTGTTTTATACATGTCTACTTCAGAAATATTATTACTGTTGGAGTTTGAGGATCTGATTATATCAATAAAATTTCTGGAAGTGGTTGTGATTATTTTGATATTATTTAGATGGAATAGGTTGTTCTGGATAGTGGACCTGATAGAGTTGGTCGATAGTATTATGTATCTGTTCTCATATAATTTATTATTACGGATGATGTTATTTTTGTTGCGGCTGTATATGAAATGATATGGGTATGGTAGGTTTTTGAATGTGTTTTTTTATGTATGTTTCTTCGTTAGGTAAATATTGGGGGCTGCAAATTTGTAATACTCTCAGATAGAAACCTATAATAATTCCAGATTTAATTTTTGAAGAGTGGCTTGAGTAGAAACTGACCAGGTCATTTTTGTTGGTAGTTTTTCGCTAAACGTCAAAATTGAGTTCGTTATTGTTTCTGTGTAACATGATATCTAGGAAGGGATGAGTGTAGCTGGTTTCAGTTTCAAGAATGCAGTCTGTTGTATGTTAAATATTGTTAAGTTGGCTGACAAGTTCTGTTAAATTAGTATTTTGTAGATATATTAATAGTGAGTCGTCTTTGTATCTGAAATAGGAAGAGATTAGAGGTAGAATTTTTTTTGAGGAGATGAGTTCAGGTTCAAAGTCGTAGCGTTGGAATTTCAATCCGGTGATCAGTTTAAACCTTATAACACAGCCATAAATTTATCATTTACTGAATTTATATGGACAAGATGCATGGCACAAGCATATTATCACTAAATCACTGTGCCATCAAATAAGACCTTCATTTACTTCAAAGGAAAGTTGCACTGAACAATTTAGCTATAGTATGATGTAATATGTTGTACAGTGCAGTAGTGATTTTTTAATAAACAATGTAAATTTAAAACATTTCGTCTTATAATTTCTGCCCAGCAGTATTATGTTGTTATATACACGTTTATCGATTTTTTGCTTTTATTATGATCTAACAAATAAACTAACCCCATCTTATTCATTGAGTAGCCTTTTTTGTAATCTTTTACAATTTTTTACATAGATTTTCATTATCGAATACAGTCAAAAATGGGATATTTTGCTGTGGTGACTCATAATTAGAATTCTAGTTTGAATATATTTTTTCATTCAATGTATCTAATGCAGAAGAAATCAACTTAATTTGGATTTATTCTTTAAATAGCAAAATTTGTAAGCAAAACCTGTGGAAATTAGGTATTTCTCTACTTTTCATACAGACGATATTTAAAGCTAAATTCTCGAAAATTGCTGAAAGCAATTAATCTAATTTTTGCTGTTGGTACTTAATACATCAAATTCCAGCTCTTTACATCGAGTGCAATGTTGATTTTCTAAAAAAATGTGAAAAATCAACCTGCTCTAATGCAACATGCAGTTTTTGAATTGATACACACAGACTGAACACACCCTATATAACAAATAGACATAAATGGATACAAATATGCCATTAAATGATGATTTTTCCAGTGAAGTGTTTGTAAATTTTCTTAGAAATAAAAGTAGCACTGTGTCTGTCACTGAGAAATTTATTGCAGATTCTGCCCCTATAGCAAAATCAAATCTTTAAGCTCTGTCAATGGATTGGAATATAAATCCAATGACTTTCGTATATTACTCTGTAAAAACAACGTAAGACATGAAACCTCGGCACAATACTCACCCCACCAAAATGGAACAGCCGAAAGAAATTGGCGGACTCTTTTTGAAATGGCCAAGTACATGATCATTGAGAGAGATGTGGCCTTGTTAGGGCCAGAAATAAAGTCACATGAGAGGAACTGAGTTAAACAAATATATTAACAGAAACAGTAATACAGACATACAAACGAGAGTGTTACAGCAAGAATGTTCGGTCCGACTGTCAGAGCTGACTGCTGGAAACTTCCCTCTCTAAAAGGCAGTACCTGCTCCTATTTATAGCTGTGAGAGTCCATGCGTGCGTGGGCAAATTACCATAACAGAAAGTAACTTACATAAAAATCTATGGACCTATGCTGCCAGAACATCTGGAGTTATCCGCAAAAGATGTTACAATAACCATCTGAGGCAAACCCTCCTAATACATAATAACAGATGAAGTCTAACCTCCCAAAAATGAATATTTTTGGATCAGTATGTTTATGGCTAAAAAACATCTGAAGAAAAGTTAGACCAAGATTTGAAAAAGGAATATTTGTTGATATGACAGGGACAGCACTTCATATCTTGTCTACTATCCTGTAAATAGAAAAGAGCCTTAAACATAGGCAGGTAAAATTTGTTAATCATGTCATTGATCAGCAAACTCAAACTGATCTATCAAATGATGAGGATGATGATTTTCACCAAAAGAGATATATACGTAATCATAAATCAGTGGAGATCCCAGGCCCGCAAATCAAGATATCTGATGATGAAGACAACACACAGATCAAGAATGATAGCCATATTCGGCGATACCCTGAAAGAGAAAAGAGGGTTTCTCAATACCTAAGTGATTACACAACAAGTGTTGAAGATGACAGTGACGAGACAGTGACCAGGCATTAATCAATATTGATTATTGTTATAGAGCCGTATGTGTGTGCCATAAACTGATAAAGAAGCAGTGAACTGCCTGAAGGTACAGAGTTAGATTGAGGCAATGCGAAAAGAAATAGAATCCATGAAGGAGAATGATGTTTTTGAACTCACATATTCACCGGAAGTCAAAAAGAAAGTAAGCGGTAGATTGGTTTATACTGTTAAAGAAAATCCAGATGGGTAAGAAAAATATAAAGCAAGATTTGTTGCCTGAAGATTCAGTCAAATAAAAGGACTAGACTATAAAGAGAGCTTTTCTCCTACTGTAGACATTACCGCAATACGTATTTTAATGCAAAATGTGGTCCAGTATAAACTTTATTGTTCACTGAATGGACATAAAAACAGCATATATGACTGTGAGGCATCAGTTCAGAAGGGTACACGTAGTACAACTGGGTATTATATTCTAGCTTAACCAAAGAATCAAAGAATGTCTGCCTATATCATGGAAATCAAAGAAGCAGCCCACAGTTACATTGTCCACATGCCAGGCTGAATACTTAACTCTGGCATAAGCTACACAAGAGAGTCTACATATCATCCAATTATTAAATGGAATGGACTCTCAGCATATGTATAAACCAGCAGAAATATCTGGCGATAATCAAGATGCAATTGCAGTCTTTAAAAACCGTGTACACTGATAGAAGTGTAATCATATTGACATCAAATACCACTTTATTCGAAATGCTCTACGCAACGGTAATACAGACATCATCTATTGTGCGACAGATATGCTCACAGGTGTGATGACTAAAGCATTGACAAATGCCAAATTGGAAAAGTTACAGAAATTTTTGTTTGGGCTTTAAGCCTTCGTTCGGACTTTAATCCTTCCTTTCATATGTATAAAATCTATAAAGAAATAAAATAAAATGAAGATAGCAATATGAGAGGATGGTAGGGTGTTGGAAAAATGTAACCATGTTCGATAACTTGGACAGTTATCTCCCCTATATTTTACTTTTCTGTAATATAAGTCATAATAAAGATTACTCCTTTTCTTTTTTCTTATCGTATCGCTACCCATCCAGTGTTGGGGTGTTAAACTTTCATCGTCGTTAAGGGTGCATAGATTTTCAAGATTTGGGCAAACTAGGAGATTCTCCATTGGCAGAAGAGTTCATCATCGGTGGTATATCCCTATATCCAGGGAATCAGCATTCACGTTGCAGTAGACGTAAGACGTGTTTTGTCATTTGCCAATCCTTCGCTTCGATACACTACACGCTCCATTTCTGTAAGTACGCATATTATATACCTATGTGAATTTTTCTCATTTTCACACATGTTTTCCCCTTTATTCCACTTTTAATATCGCAAACCCAACACATTGAACTATGACAAAGTGTTCTGCGTCGAATATAAGCAAGCAGCCGCTAACGCGTATCTATTGTTCAGTTTAAAAATGTTGAGAAATACATGGAATCTAAAGTAGTCACAGTTTGATTCTAATAGATCGAACTATTGAAAATACGATTGCTTTTTCGTTTGTAAATATATGTATATAAAATGTATCATTTAATTTTTTTCATATCTATCTCTTTACCACAGTATATCACGAGAGAAAGTTGTCGGCATTTTGGATAGGTTTTTTGCATCTATTTTGTGCTGTGTAAAAAATGGGTGTTGTTCTCTATCCAATATGGCGAGTTAAAAACAAAGTCGAGCTGATCCACTTCCTAAAATATCACACCATGACCAAATATCAGAAATTCACTTGGGAAACATTCCTTGGTTTGACCGATAACTTTACGGTCTGTCTAACATTTTACTGTATTTTTCAAGTTTTCCAACAAAATATATAACGGGCTCTAAAATGTTGATAAACAGCCCAAAGTTTATCGAACGGTTGAAAGTACTTGAAGAAAAACGTAATTTGACGTTAACAAAATGCCCCCCTCTCTCTTTTCTCTCTCTCTCTCTCTCTATATATATATATATATATATATGTTTGCATCTCTCTCTCACTATCATGTTCTGTCTCTGTGTCTGTCTCGCTCGTCCCTCTCTCTCTCTCTCTCTCTCTATATATATATATATATATATATATATATATATGGTGGGGTGATGTGTGTTTATATATATATATGCATATATACATACATATATATATATATATATATATATATATATATATATATATATATATATATATATATATATAAAAATTAAGTTATGTTATATGTATGGGTAAAATTGTTCAGTATCAGAGATAGAGCGTATTCAAATATAAACATAAGACACTGAGTTCAACACCGATTGGCGACAGTCAATTTCAGACTTGAACGAAATTTTCAGGCCTGAGAATTTCGCTCAAGCATGAAACAGATGTGATATATATCTCTATATATGGTAATATCGACCGTGTCCTTATAAGGAAACATTCGACTTTAATTGTCCGATCAATTAGTGCGGCTTTCGGTTGAAATTTATAAAATCGTTCTTTTAACAGAATTCCGTTGACGGTTGTGTGGAATGTCAGCATTTTCATTATGCCATTATTCTCTTTTTGAATTACATATATTTTTTTTTAAGTTTTCACCCCAAGCAAGGTGGAAGTGCTACTGGAACACAAGAGATTCCAGAAAGTGGAAACAAGAGTACAGAGGCGTGAAAGAGGAAAGAATGAAGGACGCTGAATAGATCAAGGCATCTGGAGGTGCCACTCATTTTAGTTGTTACTGCTCTTGAATTTTTTGGATTCTGCAATGCCTGTCCATACGGTTCGATGAAGTATGGTCCTCGTTGAGGCCTATTTGTACGGAACCATTTTTGACCATCGATCTGAGAAAGTGTTTCTATACAGACAAGAGTTTAAATATTTCTGAGCGAGCCTGGCGTCATGTATAGAATACGGTGAAATATCTCGTGGTGTCAATGTTCATCGTTCCATGATGGTGTATTTTGTTCGTATGTTTTCTTAGTCTTATTTTAATAATAATGATCACTCAACACAAGGCCCAGGCACCACTCAACGTAGTAGTCTGTGGTGTATTAGCGTAAGAAAAGGCAAGAAGTCCATGGGCTATGCAAGAAAGATAGCAGTTGACCCTAGACTTGAAGAAATCAAGATTGTATTGACTGGAAACTATCCTGACGAGAGGCTATTCCACAAAGCAGCACTTCTTGGAAAGAAACTGTCAGAGCGGAACTTAATACTTATTAAGAGAATATGAAGGGAAAAACTGACATGGTGGGTTCCAGTTGTAAAGATCAGAACTGGTGGAAGCAGTATATCAGAAAGGTGTAATGGGAATAGCGATAGAGTAGAGAAAGGCTCGCGACTTATCGTCTGTAGGAAAGGGATTGTATAGTGGAAAATAGTCCGCATAGATTCTTTTGCGCTCTATCAAGACAGACAAGTGTGCACTGGGTTTTATAACTTTAATAGAGAGTCACTGTGAAATATGTATTTTTGTGGGGGCTGCAAAATCAACGGATGTACACACCCTAGATATGCCACTGACTGGTAGAACTAAGGAATGTAGCACGTCAATAAATGTATTATCCATGAAAATAGCGCTAGAGAGAGGCGCATGATATTTCATCTCTGGTAAAAGAGCTGTAAAGGATGACATAATTCAACACCCACAAATCCTCATAGACGCTTTTGAAGATAGGCATGTGTGAATTAGGCAGCTCCAACCCAAATATGATAGGAATACTTCACTTTTTTTGTATGATCTGGTTCTTATGAAGATAGATTATTGCAGTGGGCGGGGAATCAGATACTTACTGGAGTGAAACAATAAACCAACAATTTTTAGCAATAGTTCGTACATATGGGTCCCATATGAGGTCGAAGGTGAACTTGAGTTTCAACAGATGTTCAAGCCAGAATGCCCATCTTTCGTGAGAGTTGACATTTTTGGATGTGATCAGCGGTGGTGGGACGCTGCTAACTTAGCTTTGGACATACAGAATTTTACAAGCCAGTAACAACCGCCCCCCACCGCCCATTGAGCCACCTGGGTTAAGTGAAAGGAGAGATGAGCTTTTAGGTTTTGGTCATCCAGATCTTGTGAAATGGCGCTAAACTGTTATATAATCCGCATAGACATTCACTATTTATTTTCATGTACATTGTTAACCGAATTGTAGAGTATAACTTTTTTTTTCGGGAATATTCATTATGCCCTTTTTTTTCATTATTTATTCCGGAAATTTAACTTTACGTATGTTATTGGGTAAACATTTGAAAAAGAACGCTATGGCGAATCACTGGTACACACTTCATCGCTAGGGGCGCCCAAATTCTGATTGAATTCTTATTCCCCTAATGAAATTTGTAGACCTTCCATTCGGTAAGATTATTTTACAAGGTCAGTGATTTATTTTAATACAGAATAGTACAATTAAATCAAAATCTGGATCGTATGAAAAATAAAACAACCCTCAAAATAAACGATAAATTAATTTAACTACTTAAATACTTTTTTTTTCTATACAGGACTTTGAATGATGAACCGAAAAATATTGGGTTTACTTTTTGTCGCGGCGATATTTGCGTCATTGCTTGCTAGTGCTGATGCCCAGCGGAGTAGAATTATGAAGAGAGAAGGCAGAAGAGAACCAGAAGACGAAGGGAGAAGGAGTAAAGACGAGGAAAATAGCATTGAAACTACAAAAAACAAAGACTATGAAAAAGAAAAAAATATAATGCGAAGAAAGAATCTGAAGGAACGAAAGAAACAAAAAAAGGAGAGAATATTCAAGATGAAAATGAAGGCGGAAAAACTGCTGACGAAAAACTGAAAGGTCAAAAGATCGTGAAAAGAAGCCATCGACCACCTCCAGGTAAATAAAGGCAAGTAAAGAAATAACATTTTTGTTCCATTTTCACAACTAAAATCAAATACTATCTGCTTCACAACCGAGTAGTGGCGCCTGGCTCAACGCAGTGCCCTCTTCATCTACCGGTACCCTTCTAGATGATGAGTGCACTCGAGTCGGAGTCGGGATCCGTCTTGGACTCAAATTATGTGAGCGTCACAGATGCAGATGTGGAGCCTCCATCGATGAGTTTGGTTTGCATCCTCTCTCCTGTCGTCGTAGTGCCAGCCGATTTCCATAGCTTTCAACCATCAACGACATCATTAAAAGAGGTTTAGATGCAGCTGGGTTCCCTTCCCAAATCGAACCCGTAGGCCTCGACTGAGGTGATGGAAAGCGGCCGGATGGCATTACCATTTTCCTTTTTAAAATGGGGAAGTCGTTGATGTGGGATGCGACCTGAGCGGATACATTTTCGGCCGGTAATTTGATCAGTTCCGCGGTTGAGTCGGGATCCGTCGCCCGGGACGCAGAGATGAAAAAAATAGTTAAATATTCTTCTCTTGCTGATAGATTTTTTTTTTACTCCTGTGGCAGTGGAGACTTCAGGGGTTATTGGTTATACTCGTTCGATGGCGCGATTGCGTCTCGATTAAGGGACGAGCCTCGCGAAACGGAGTGGCTCTTGCAGCGTGTCTCACTGGCGATGGTTTCGAGGTAATGTTTTCTCCATCATTGCAGCTGGCAGAGGATAGAAAAAAATGTTTATAGTTACTTTGTTCTGGAATTGTCATCAGTGGAATTAATGGATTTATTTTGACTATTTAGGTGTAGCACAGTGGTAAAGCACTCCGGGAAAAAAAAACATAGGTTTTCTTCTACAAAGCTGGACGTGGGTTCGATCTCTGCCGTAGAGAAAAATTTATTTATTAAGATTTCTCATATGTGCATATCAATACACGCTGTTTAAAAATAAAAATAGGGCCTCTATTTCAAATACGAGTATCCACTATAATAAAAAAATTTAGTAGTTTATATATATATATGTGTGCATGTGTTTTCGTGCGTGCATATGTATGTAGAAAATCAAGAAAACAGTGAAATATAAATATTTTTTGAATTTCTCAATCGATTTCTACGAAAGGAGAAAGTAAACAGTTCGTAATTTTAAAAATGGTTAGAATGAAAAGGAACAATTGTTGGATTTCCTTTTTTGATTCCATAAATTATTAGGATGTCTCAAAAGTGATGACATTTTCTTCGACTGCCATTTACATTCAAAAGAATGTGACATATCTTACAGTCATTTTCATTTATAAATTGTCTTATTTTCTTATTTTTTTATAGGCTGCAGCTATTTTTAGATGTCATCCAAATTGACTAAAAAGTCACTGAAAATTGTTTGGAATATCGACTAAATATATGCCACTGGATTATTTCCTCTAGATATCTTTCAACTTTTCAACTTCTGTTACAAAATTTGCTCACAAATATTTCAATTTGTTCCAACATTAATCAGTTGCAGAACAAACCAAGATTTGACATTAAGAGTTTGCCTTAGATTGTATACTAATATATACATACATAAATGAATAAATATATATATATATATATATATATATATATATATATATATATATATATATATAATACAACTATTCTTATGAAAAAATGCCACTTTGTTTATGTATATCCTAATAAAATAATTCCTAAAATGGAAAAAATGGCGTCTTCCCAAATTGAGGACTGCGAGCTGGATTTTCATTCTATACCTGGGAAAGATATATACCCAAAGAGAAAAGTCACCATGGACTTGTAGGCTGCTGAGGAGCAGATTTCAAGCCATTTGGATCCAAGCTAAAGAAAGCAGCCTTTCATTCGGCTTCTGTAAATGAACTGAATTTTGACTGCCGCTTTGACTGTATAGACTGACGTCACCAAGTGGCTGTCATGTAACCCATGTGACTTCTCCATGGAATGGCGATAAGCTTCTTCTGTATCCATACACTTCTATGCCCAATTTCCTCAACTCTTGCAAACTAATGTTCCTACACTTCTTACAGTAGCACTTTAATTTTTTAGAAATAATAGTTTACTTAATATTGTTTATTTTCAGTTTTCTTTTCTAAAAATGCTGAAAAGTGATTTTTTAGGCAGAAACTGTGACAAATAAAATAAGGTTCATGTATTTCACCTTCCCCACGATCTGAATGAGCAAGAATGGCGGTTAAAGGCCATATATCAAACTAATATGCTTGATAAACTGTCTATGAAACAGTGGTTAATCTAAGGACAAAAATGGTCCTAAAATCCATTATCAGTATTTGATCAATTATCATCTTGCCCTCAACTAAACCCAAGAACTACGAATAAAACTTCTGCTTCCATGTGAAATATGAAAAAGGAAGAATTAACACAATTTCTAGAAAAGACCAAAAGTTTTATTTTGAAAACTTTTGTCACAAATAATGATCTACAGAATTTTTTATCAGCCGTTACATAATATATAAACCGAACAGTCAACAGTTAATCCTTCTTCTTTATGTCTTATGTCCCCTCAGGACGTAGGCGATTATGGCTGTTCACAATTTCCTATCCTTTGTAGCTCTTAATAAATTTTGTCTTTCTGTTATTTCTCCTAACCCTGTTCTGCCATCCATTTACTTAAGCTCACTATGCATGTTATGTGCTGTTTTCTTCTGTCTCGCTTGCTTTCAATCTTTCCTGTGAGTATTAGATTTTCAAAGCTCTCTTTTTTCTCATTGTTGCCTTAGAAATTTCAAGTGTATCTTCCTGATATTAAGTATAAGTTTCCTTTTGTTTATATTTTCTCTCTTCGCTCCATGGTATATTTAGCATCCTTCTGTAGAACCACATTTCTGTTGTTTCATGTATCTTCTTCATCTTTGCGGAGACTGCCATACAGGAGGACAAATATCATGTAGTTTAGCGTGGAATCTACACTAGCTGAATTGAACAGAAACAAAGCGGCAGGGCCAGACAGAATTGTAATTGTTATGGGACCTTACCCATTATAACATAATGGACTATTCCATACGTAATAAATACTGCGCCTCAAGAGGAAGCATGGAGTTCACTCTGAAGTTTGGAGTGAGGTCCGTCAGGAGTCTGTCAGTCAGTCAGAGCGAGCGAGTCAGTCAGTCGAGTCAGAGACAGTCACGTTCAGACAATTACTGCTAAACCTGATTGTTCGTACTAACACTTTCTACTTCTCTGTATATATTCCTGTTTGTAATATATCTGTGTTATTCCATATACGTGTTCGAGTTCTTCTTTATTGGCTCTACCTTGGACTATCACCGTGGTACAAGGAACCGGACCATAACAGTAATATTGATGTGGTAGCAGTTAATACAGTCTGTTGATTAAACTAAACTTAAAATTTGAAGTTCAGATTCATTTTCTAGCGACGATGAATAACTTTCGAAAACAGTGATTTACTCTATAAGCTAAATAATATTATAATATAATTATATAGTTTAAGTTGGTGGACGAATGAGAATTCAAAATTTTTTATTAAGTGGGGGTTGATCTTTTTGACAAATCAAGACACAAGTATAATTTTAGGTGACAAAGTGAAAATCGGTTATGGTTAGACGTGCGTTTGAAGTTTCTATCTGTTGATACTGAGTTCCTTTTATGCGAACGTGTTATAACTGTCTGTTATTTAGGGTACACTACAGTACAATTGGCATTTTTTATTTATTTTTTTGTTTATTTTCTTATTTTGCAAAATACATGGAGATTTTCTTAAAGGGGTTTACAAATATGATTAAGTCATATTATTTATATTTATATTTTTACGTATAAAGATAAAAAATACTATATTTATTATATTTACTAATAAACTATACATGGTATTGTAAAATTAAATTTTTAAACTTATTTTATTTTGATCAAATAATAGATATCTTATTATGCAACATACTTGGATGACGATACGAAAGATGAGCCAGTTTTAATATGGAAGGAGTCCGTTGATGGCAAACTTGCAGGGCATGATCACTTCTGATGCTATTGAAAGCGGTTTTCATATCCAATTTTAATAAGATACGCAGATGATGTATTCTCGAAAAATGATCTTGTGGCATGAACTTCGACTTCACATCCGCCCTGTATGCCTACCCCGAGCTGGACAGGTCGCAATTCATACCCTACCTCCTTCACAACAACTCTACAAGCAATTTTTGCCGCGAGACGACGGAAAATGTTACCAACAGCGATAGGGCGGATATCTCCGTCTTTTTTTTTTTTTAAAGCCGTCAAGTTGGCTGAAAATATTAAGTCGCGAGCATGTTGGGGTATTTCAGCTCGGAGAAGGGTATTAATAAGAGCTGTTATAGATGTTTTCAAATGTTCATCAGCTTCGGCAGTGTACGCAGAAATTAAGTCCTTGATGTGACCAGGCCGAAGGCCGTCCACACCCCCACTGCTGCTTCCCGAGAAAGACTTCAGAGCGGCAACCATTGCTTCCTTTGAGATCTCTATATTTGAATCATCTGATGGTGGCGCAGGATGTTCCCGAGGGAGAGCTGTGAGAACTTCTGGTGTAGTAGCTAGTATAGTATCGGATGAGGCCAATCCTCTAACTGCAGCTAAGACATCACCCTCGATCAACTTAGCATTGACGAGGGCACGGAGTCTCTTAGAATCGTCGTCTGTAGATGAAGGATGAAATCTATTAGGATTAGAAAGGATGAAATCTATTAGGATTAGAAAATTCGGTGGCATTTATTTTAGATGAATTGAATAAAGTAATGTTACTTTTCATAATAGATGAGAGAAATGATGTAGGGTCCTTATTGTAAGGAATGCCGAGCACAAGTGTTGCGAAAGAGAAAAGGTGATCCCAGTCAAGCGATCTGTTCAAGTTAAATGCCTGATCTATAGCAGTAGCCAAGGCATCGGCTGCCGGGATTCTGACATATTTAGGGATTTTTAAAGGTACCTTCCGGAATTGCCCTCAAAACTTCACTGGCATCTATTTGGGTTGGTTCATTATGTTGATGAATCACACTATTTTGTAGAGCCGAGAGAGTTTATTTATTGTGCAAAATTCACAATTATGGCACAAGGCCAAAATGGGGAGGGGTTGAGGCTGGTCATTACTATCTTATACCTAGATAATCCTATTCACGACCCATTCATTCATTACAATTTCCACATTCACCACAAGAACTCGTCCGTCACCAATCAATCCTCCATACACCACAATACCTCATTTACTCCTTTACTAAGGAGACCTACAAAACGCGCTCCGTGACATAAAAATTTACTGATGCTAAAATATATATAAAATTCTATGGTGAAAAAATGAGATGGGAGGGAGATGAGCCCAATAACAAACTAAAATATGAACACAAATCAAATTAAGCATAATTGATGTTAGTAGGGCCCGTCCAACCCTCAAAACAGAGAGGCCGCTGTATTCTGCCCTTTGAACAAAATCAAGAGGCGCTCCCGCTAAGGGAGTGGGAAAAGGATAAAAAATCATACGGGCATGGGAAAATATAAAGCTGACCCAGTTGAGATAAAAAAGGGGGTTAAAAAACAAACTGGTGAGGTTGGGAATTTCAGGCTGGATCATAACCAAAAAATGGACAGGAACAGGCCTGGAATAACACTTACTCACATTAACTAGGTACACAAAAGCTTGTCTAACCTAACCAAGGGGAGGACTTCACAGGAAACCACCCTGATGTGACATAGGCTCGAGAAGAGATCAAAGCTAGCCCCGTTCAAACGAACCAAGCTCGCCTCTTGCACCCATCTTTCGCTGAAGACTGTCGAATGCAATCGTTTTCTATCAGTTCTAATCTTCATCTTGAGCTGATGCTCAAAGAATTGCATCAGATTCTGATGAGAAAGACGAGTGCCCCGCAAGACTTCCTCCTGTCGTGTCGTCCAACAGCGTGGCCAGCAGCGTCAGAAACACCATCCGTTTCACCCCGGAATACGGCGTATGCAGAAACCCTGGCTCGAGCCCCTGTGTAGGACCGGACTGCAGGCCCTGTCCCTCAGCCGGCGAAGGAGAGGCTCCAACGCCAAAGCATAAAGTAAGAGCGACAGTGGGCAACCCTGACGAACCGACCAAGACGGCGCAAAAGCGCTCGACAGCTTCCCGTTCACCTGTACCACAGCACTGGGGGAGCGATACAGGAGGCTAATCCAGCGGCAGAATTCGGGTGCGAATCCGGCGGCCTGCAGGACAGTAGCAAGGTAGCGATGGTCAACCCTATCAAATGCCTTGGACTGATCCAAATTGGCTTCTTCGTCGTCTTTTACACCCTCTATGATCGTGCGGATCAGATGCAGGTTGCTCTGAATTGTTCGGCCCTTCACGGAATAAGTCTGCCTTGGACCCAACAGAGACTCGGCAATTGACTGCAAACCCTCCTGCAGGAACTTGGCCAAAATCTTTAAATCTGTGTTTAGCAGAGTTATGGGCCTGTAATCGTCTAAGGGCCCCCCAACACCCTTGCCCTTTTTCAACAGCGGGATCACACCCCTGGAAAACCGGTCGGGAATGGACCCCTGTTGGAACCAGTTGTTGAACACTGGAGTCAAAATCGGGACAAAGATGTGCGACAGCCTCAAGTACAATTCATAGGGAAAATCATCCAGACCGGGCGACTTGCCTCTGCCGACCTTCTTCCATGCCGCGTATACCTCGCCCTCCGTGATCTCTCCCTCGCAGCTAACCGCTTCAGTCGGCGAAAGCCGAGGAAAGTCAGCTAAATAGCTGCGAAACTCGTCCTCACGAAGACCAGGCTTCCTGGTAAACCGGCTCTCTCAATGCCGCCGAAACACCTCGCACATGTCTTCAGTGGCCTGAAGAGTACGCCCATCCGGGGTTTCGACTTCACGAATATAACGATCGCCACCTCGACGGACCTCTTCCTTGCGCAATTCTGCGCCCATGTTCACAGCTTTGGAAGAGCCGAGAGAGACAGACAATGTGAAGAACTCCAAACAACCAGAGACGCTGAAGCATTTCTAGTCAATCCCACGCAAGATAGATGAAAAGACTGTTGACAATTTGAACAACTTCTGATTCTTTTACGCTTATTAATGCTGCCACAAGAAAAGCAACGATCACGTTCCAGCATAGAAGGAAGAGACATTTTTCTTCCCTCCTTTTTCCTAAAATTATTATAAAACTTTTTTCCGTTAATTCTTGTAATCTCCGTTTGACATTAATTTCATTTTTTCCTTTGAAATCAAATCTTCGAAAAAATACTGTCTTGAATTACAAATCCTTTACAATAATGTTTAAAGTTTCCAACTAATAATTCAATAATGATTATTCCATTTACTATTCAAATTCGTATTTAACTTACTTAATGCTTAATTCAACATTTTATATTCTTTTAAGAATCCGTTGAAATCACCAGAGCTTTGAAAAACACGTGTTCTCTCTTCGAATTTCAAGCGTTTGTTTATATGTTAAACACGTGGCAATGTTTATATTTTGAAATGCTACATCTTCAAACCGTAATTCTTCTCTCTATATATATCCTATATTACTATAATTTTGTCGCCATCATTTTTTTAACATTTGTGCAGAAATCAAGATTTTCAAAACGGTAAATTATTTCAAATATATATTATACTTATTTTAAAAAAAGCCTCATAGTTTAGATCTATCTATCTATCTATCCAAGTCTGTTCGTATCTATCTATCTATCTATCCCAGTCTGTTCGTATCTATCTATCTATCTATCTATCTATCTATCTATCTATCTACTCTCCTCATTTGCTGATATTGAACTCACGCTACTTGTGGAGGCTGAAATTTTCGTAATAGTTTGTTGACCTGATTAACTATATATATTATCAATGACGATTTTATCTTTCACTTTTAACTGAATGTATAGACTGTTTTATGTATAAGTATCTCTCCTAGATCACATACCTCAGCTACACCATGTCAATAACGCCACTGGTATTTTTTTACAGTAAGGTTCACCCTGTACAAGGCCCGGGGGCCACGAGGTAAAATGTTACCTTAGGGGGTAGGTTATATGGATAGGACGAAAAGATAACGGTTAGAGTTGATCAGGTTTGCTTGAGTGGAACTTACATCTATCCGATGTAATACGGAGGGAATATGGCGGGTTTGCTACTATGTAAGTGGCATGGCGGGTCCTGGGGGTGAAGGTTATATTAGGCGGAACCAAGGAATGTAGTTGGCCCGAGCACTTTCCATAGAAATAGCGATAGAACAGTGAGAGACTCACCAGATCCCGCCTGTGAGAGAAAGGTTGGAGGGTGGAAATACTTATTCCCTAACAAGGTCTTTGAGACGCTTTTGAATTCTATCAAGTCTGGAAAGTGGGGACCGGGTAGCCCCGCCTAAATATGGCACTAGCATTCCATTTTCGGCCTGATCTGGTTCTTATAAAGGTAGAAGATAGCATGAAGTGCCAGATATTTACTAGAGCTGTACAGGGAGTAAATCATTTTATCTGTATCTTTAGCGATGGATCGTATATACTAGTTCTACTTAGGATCGGTGTGAGTTTGAGGGTCAATATTCTCTCAAAGCAGTGTACCTCTTCGAGAGGACATCCGTCTATCGTGATTGGCGCTAGGTCGTGGTCTGTTCAGCGCTGATGGAATGTATTTATTTGATAAAATTTAACTAGTGGTATAGATCAGTGATTATTTGAACTCGAGCAATGTCTAGATCGTATAAGAAAAAATACGAAGTAAATACAAAGTCTGTTAACTTAAATGGTTAAATACTATTTTTTTTTCTTTTAAGGACCTTGAAAGATGAACCGACGAATATTGGGCTTACTTTTTGTCGCGCCTGTATTTGCGATACTGTTTATCAGTGACGCGGCAAGATTGAGAAGCCGTAGAACTGAGACGGAGGAACGCAGACGAGGAATAGAAGTTAAAGAGAAAGAGAGGAAAGATGAGGAAAAAGGCATTGAAAAAAGAGAGGATGAAAACGATGAAAAAGAAAGGATTAACAATAGAATAAAAGAAGTTGGAGGAACGGAAAAAAGAAAAGAAGGTGAGAATACGCCAAGAGAAGAAGATAGAAAAACTACTAAAGGAAATTGGAACGGTAGAATTGCCAAGAGAAAAGGTAATATCAAACAGATTTGGATGCTTCTGAATAAGAAAAGAAAGGCAAGTACAGAAAAAAATGAGATTTTGGTTACAATTTGTGAATTAGTCACTAATTATTTTTTAAAAAATATGACCGAAAATTGGGGAGGGTATTTGTTTGTTATAGTAGCACAATGCGTCGTATTATTCTACCTACATTTATATATATTACAGATTAGCACAACTGTTAAAAGGATGACCAAGTTTTTCGTATTTTGGCGTCATTCTGGGGTCTTATTTTTGCCCAAATTCGTAAATGTGTTTGCTCATACTAAGTCTCAAGAAAACACTATATAAAATTCAACTATCCAGAAGGTTGAATGTGTTAAAACTATTCAACTTTTATCAAAACAAATTTCAAGCTGACATTAAAAATTGCCACAAAACATTACTGATTTATTTAAAAAGGAATGATCTCTCATAACATGCTTCGAATAATTATTTAAATTGTATTTATTTATTTTCAATATTTCTACTTGAATTGTTCACATATCTTGCATATGATCTATTATTGTACATAAAATTTGTATTTTATAAGAATTCTACCTTAAAATTTGAGATGCAGTAGAGTGTGGGCCCCATAACATAGATTGTGAGGGTCCACGAGACCTGTGGGGCAAAATTTTATATGTGTCGGAGGACATATTTTCTATGAAATTTCTCGTACATTCAGGCCGGTAAATGTTGTTAATAGTCTTTATTATCGACTGGGCATTTACTTTAATATTTGTATCTTTAAAAATAAGATATCAACAGAAATTATATCAAAATAATTATCGGACAGTCCAGTCCATTTCAATATATATATATATATATATATATATATCCTGATGAAGTTATGGATTTTTATTTATTATTTATTAATCCGACAGATTTTATTACTTTAATAAATAATAGGGTTACAGGGAGTGAAAGGAAAGAGAAGACTGAGTATGGGGAAGATTGAGGACAAGACGAAAGATGAAAAAGTTCAAGAAAGAAGAAGATGGCGATTGACTTTAAATTTTTGAAGATTGTAGTTATCGGGGAAGCAAGAAAACGGAACAGAGTTCTACAGGTTAGAAGTGGGAGAAAATTGACTGTTGAGGTATAAGTGCTCGCTGCATTTTACTATTTCAGCAGTAAAACGTTGGGACTTAGTTGCCAATCTAATAGCACACTTAAATTTATGTAGTCGGTACACCATGTTTTTCCAGCATATTTAGCGATCGTATAAAGATGCTGGAAAAATGGTCGACTCCTTTAATCGCTCCAGAAATTGTTTGACTCCATCTGGCATATTCTATATTTACAAGAGTTAGATCAGAGCAAAAAGGGTGTATGTGCTGAAGTTTCCTAATCTTCACTTTCCAGCCTTGACAGAGTTCAAAATGTTTTACGCGGCATTGTGGGTGAATAGTTATTTCTCACCCTACAACGCATTTCCCCATAGACGAAATGTTGCTAGCCTCTCGCTATTTTCATGGCGGAGATTCAAGCGGGCTACATTCCTTAGTTTCAAACCAGATCAAAAACCTTTCCATTCATCTTCGTAGGATCCACCCAGACAGTTTCTTCCTAAGCCTGATATGTATTGTGAAAACCGAAAGGATACTTTTCCGATTACTACAATCTTAGAAACGGTGAACTCATTCCATTCATTTAGTATTCCATTCGTAGGGAATCGAGATGATGAAACTTCTATATTCACAAACTAGTTCCTATAATTATAAATATTAGTGTGATACCAATACAAAAGTTTCTTCCAATACTTGCCAGTGTAAAAACTTGCAGTACTGATATGTATTGAACAATTAAAACCGAACTTCGGATACTTTTTTTCATCTCCGATTTTCTGGCGGAGATTCAATCTTAGTTTTCACTTCAAACCTTCACAGTGAACCGACTATCTTCCTACCCATATTTTCTTCTAATATTCACTTCTTACAAATCTTCTTCTTTGAACCGTTATCTCCTATATATCCTTCTATTCAACCCTCATTTAGTAACCTCATTTAGTACCTTCTACCTGAGTGGCTCTTGAGCCTTGGATTGAGTGAACAGTAGGATATTAAAATAACCTCGATGTGATGAAACTTCTATATTCACAAACTAGTGAGAATGCAAGTTTCATATCTATAATTATAAATATTAGTGTGATGCTGAATATATTGTCAGAACCAATAAAAGGTTGGCGATTAAAATTGATCAATATTTGCTATTGAGGCCAGTGTAAAAACTTGCAGAAGCTTGTGAATGCTTCTATTTCAGTTATTGCAGAACAATTAATAAATGATACAATCTGAACTTCGTCATTCTACAGGGATTTTTCATCTTAAACAGTAAAGCGTATTCATATTACCATATAAGAATTCTTGCGGCAATTTTTATATAGTCGAATCAGCCTTCCCTTTGTAAACTAAAGGAATGTTTGTAATTTATACTCTTGATTTGCTGGTGTTCGTTTTTTCTTACTCTCTTTTCCTTTATTTTATTTTACTTTTTTTAGTCGTTGTGCACATATTTTTGTCCTCGATTGGCACTGAAGAGCTAGGATCGATTACTTTTTATCATTTTTTGCTGTTTCTTCATTTTTATATTTTTTGCGATCCACTAATTTTATGCTAAGTAATATTTTTGTTGTCTTTGTTTTTAGTCCCTTTGTTTTATGTTTTTTTAATATATTTAGATATGTCTTCAAAATGTCCATTTTTAAAACATTAATAAAATTATGTCGACCCAGCCAAGATTATTTAATTTTTTGTTGCCTACTGTAGCATACTACTTCAACTACATGTGTTGGTAAGTAAAAAGAAGCTTCTACAAAAACATTCGCTGCAACGACTGGTCTTTTGACTATCGGTTTTGCACTTAATTTTGTTTTTATTTCATTTATGCAGCATTGTCCCTTTCACTAAAAGTTACTCGCATTCTTTTTCGGTCATTGTAAAACCGCATGTGCTCGATAGGACCTAAATTATTTCCACATAATATCTCTATGTACAATTAAAAACGACGATGTGACTTCCCTCTGTCTTTTCTACAAATATTTTCATGATCTTGTTTTTCTGGTAACCCGGCTATATGAATTTAAGCGTGCTACTAGATTGGCAACTAGATCAAACCGTTTTACTGTTGAATTAGCTAAATGCAACCGCCACTGCTGTAACAGTTTTTTTTTTCTCGCAAGTCGCACCTGTGGAACTCTCTTCCGATTGTTGTGTCCCTGATAACTATAAACTTCAAAAATTTAAAGGCAACGTCATTCGCCATTTTCTGTCTTCTTGAACCCTGTTTCTTTTTTTTTTTAATTTTTTCTCGTTTCTACCCATTTTCTCATTCTCCTTCACTTTCACTCCCTGTAACTCCACTGCCTTCTAGTGGTATGGTCGCCTTGCTCGGGGTGAAACGATTAAAATCATTTATCTATCTATCTATCTATCTATCTATCTATCTATCTATCTATCTATCTATCTATCTAAATATAATCCTATCCATCTAAATCATTTTAATTCTATCTATCGATCTGAATCTTTTTTATTCAATCTATCTATCTATCTAATTTTTTTTAATTCTATCTATGTATCTATCACAACCTTTTAAATTCTATCTATCTATCTCAATATAATTCTATCTATCTAAATCATTTTAATTCTATCTATCGATCTGAATCTTTTTAATTCAATCTATCTATCTAAATCTTTTTTAATTCAATCTATGTATCTATCTCAGTCTTTTAAATTCTATCTATCTATCTATCTATCTATCTATCTATCTATCTATCTATCTATCTATCTATCTATCCTTTTTCCTTTGCAGCGGCCGAGGAGAACCAAAGAAACTATGACAAAGTAAAAAAAAATTGGCCTGAATTTTTGAATTCGGAGAAGTGTTTTCGAAAATGCTATCAGATCAACGGAAGCATGCTTGTAAAACCGAAAGTCTTCAGAAGACAAAATAAAAAAAAATAGTTGGCAAGAAAAGCGTTTTCGATTCTTTCATTAAGTTACACTTTCTGACAATTGTTGATTGACTAATATATATTTCTTCAAGTTTATCTCATCTATAATTACAAATATCTGTAAAATCAATAGTAATAGTAATATTGAATGTATTGCGAGGTTAGCTACTTAGGTTTTGTATTGGGTGAATATTAGTAAAAAAAGAAATAAATAAGAAAGAGCTATTATTCATTAGCCTAGATTTTTCTTAGGCAGTACTATGAAAAAGAATCTTTCAACATGTTGTCATTGTCCTATATTCATTTTATTATTTCAGCGAACTTGTTGATTAAAAATCCTCTAAGGCTAGGAAAATTTCCATTCCAATTCCACATTGAACCCGCCGCTTTGTTCCTGTTTTTCTTTTACGGTACTGATCTCACCTCAGACTAATATTTCTACTCATTCCGTATTTTTCTATATTTGCGGAGTTTGTATCTTGTGTATTTACCAGAAGTCATATAGAGAGAGTGGAGAAAAGAAATAAACAAGTCATATATAGAGCGTTAGGAAAAGAAAGATGTAAATTTATTATCGTGTAGGAAGTGGGGAATGGAGCTGATTTACTTACGCGAAAGTGTATAAAACACACGAAATCCTGCCCCAAACAGAATACGCACAACTGTCATCAAGCTCGCTCGTGAACTTCACGGTCTCATGCTAAAAGTGATAGCTCTGACAAACTTCAAAAAGACCGCTTCAGACTACGGCAACACCATCCACAACAAGAATAAAATTCTATCTCTTGTATCCTCCTTACTATGAACCACGCACACATGTGTTGACTTTTTCACACAAACACACGTATAACAACATTTCTTTGTTTCTCACATACGTACACAAAGGGAATTTATATTTTATGTCAGAATTTTATTAACCCAAACAAAAAGACATTACTTTCCAATCTATGACCAATTGCTTGTATTCTTGTTATATTAAATTAATGTTCATTTATTGAAACTACGTTGTCTTTTCTACTGAATTTTATTCTTTCAATGAAAATCGTTTGTTTATTCTAAACGACCGAATTACGCGCAGACCAGCAACAATATTTTATGTTATTGTATCGAATCCCAAACACTTTGAATTTTGACATTCCAAGCTCTTATTTTTCAACTTTCTTCAAACAGACAATTTTTTTTTTAATATTGAAAGCAACTTCAATAACTACAAATCAATGTAATTTTGAAATATCTCTGCTTTCACAAACTCACATGTAACTAAATGTAAACAGTAAACAAAACAAGGATGACAGAACGGGTCACAAGTAAAATAATAAATATATATGAATTCGTCCCAAACCGTAACAAAAGACAAATCTCAAACGTCGTTCCATGTACGAAAGTCCAATGATAAAAAATGCCATATCGGTTTATATTTCTGAGATAAAGTATTGTAACTATTTACATTGTTCGGACTGTCGTGCGCTCAGGCCTTCTTCAGGTAATATTCCCTAACTGAATATAAGCAGTATATCGCCCGGCGCACCAAATTAACTAAAATTGAAATATCCAGAAAAGGCATGGCACGTAGGATTAGAACAATTTAGCCCTATGGAGTAAATAAAGGATTCAGTTCGAAATTCCAACGTATATCACCTGAAGAAGGGCCGGAGCGGACAACAGCCGAAACGTTGTGAATATGACAATAAAGATGAGGACAACAATCCGAACATTACAAAGGGTGTAAACAAAAAAAGCAATAAATAAAAGGCTAGAAAGAACGAGTTTTTTTTTGTTTTAGTGACCAGCGCTTGATTACCATTGTTCGAGATGCTTTAGTTTGGACACAAGACTATAAGCAAGGGACAGTCTCGTGAAGATCGAAATCTGTACTCTAAAAATAGGCGAGACTATCTCCTAAACCACTGTCTCTGTCGAGGCGTTCTAGACAGGATTTGATATGGTAGAGCAGATGTTACCACTTTTCACTTGTTCGAATTTCCAATAATATTGAATTGAAAATTGTCAAATCTTATAATTTAAACAAGTGAAATGTCGATTAGTTTGGAATCTGTAAATATTTATATTTGATGAAAAAATCCTCATTGGGTTTATTACGTTTGCGTATTTACGAAAGTTCGTCACGTCGGAAAGGTACGGTAGCCATTTTGTTTTTCAAATTGTTTATATCTATTTTGTTTTATGTAACAATCTATCTATCTATCTATCTATCTATCTATCTATCTATTATAGTGTCACAATTGAAATGACGCATTTTTTGATCCGGTCGTCTAACGATGTAATCTCCTTAGTATATATTTAAAAAATCTTGACATATTCATGACTTTTTTTCTTTCCAGATAATTTTTCTTTCAATAATTTGTTACTTATAAGCCCAATGAAAATGGTTACAATTAAACAATGTCGATTAATGTGTATTTACGACAGTTCGTCACGTCAGAAAGGTACGGCAGCCATTTATTTATCAAATTATTTATCTCTATTTTGTTCTGAGTAACAATCTATCTATCTATCTATCTATCTATTGTCAGAATTAAAATGACGCATTTTTGATCCGGTCGTCTAACGATGTAACCTCCTTAGTATAATATTGACTTATTCCTGACTCTTTTTCTTTTCAGGTAATTTTTCTTTCAATAATTTGTTACTTAAAAGCCTAGTGAAAATGATTACAATTAAACAATGCCGATAAATGTTACTGTATGAGTACAAACTGGGAAAAAAGTACCATTTTTTAATCAAATCATTACATGTGATTAGAAAGGGATCTTCTTTGACAAAAGTAAGAGAGTAGGCCAGTGGTTAGATGCAAGTGAATATCACCAAAACAATACCCAAAATTTCCACTGCGCCCTAAAATGTTAATATTTACTGTATAGTGGATATTCAAATGGGTTATTCATTATTCATTCTTGCATCAAAGGAAAACACTAACTGTAACGTCGTGTTGTGGAGAAATTGAGTGTATGCACGAAAAATTGAAATAGAAACATCTCAGACATGTGAATAGGAATAGCCCAATTTTGCTGCACAACTCACAGCTGCCCGCTTCTCAATCATTTGTCTAAGTGCTGCATAGCCTAAATAATGAAATTTTGCCTCATCCTCCATATACACTTGATTATCACTTATTTGAGCTTCGCATACGCAATAAACATTCTCTAATAAGGAGGTGATAATTTTTGAGTATCAAAAAGTATTTGAACTGTTTATCACATCAAAGAAAGAACTTTTTTTAAAAGATAGGATAAATAATTAAAAGGTACGTTGGCGAACAGTCATTTATCAACATGGTTCCTATTTCAACTAAATAAATTACATTTTATTCATTTCCTCTAAAGTGCGTCATTTCATGTATGACAACCTAATATCTATCTAAAGTTGTTGATATGTATATATGCATCGATCTCAGCAATTAAAACCCATGTAGGTATATATGGTGCAGTCCATATATTTTATAAGGAGTATTATTTAATAAAAATGATAAAAAACAAATTTTGCATTTAAGATAAGCAGAATTTATGGTTTATATCATAAAAAACGGGAATTAAAGGTATTATTCTATATGTAAAATGGACGGGGGTTAATTATATTTTTTTTTAATTTTGTATTAAAATAAACAGACCTAAAACTATAAAAAGATTTTAAATTATATATGTTTGACATAAGATCAGTAAACTGAAGAAAAATAAAATAAGGAAAGGTTATAATCTACAGTAGAAATTAATCTGGATTCAACAGGTATTTAGTTTTATGCCTGCATGTGAACATCAATTCATTTATCTTGTTTAATAAGTTAGGCTTTTTTAAGTGTTTTAAGAGCGTTGATTTTTCTTCAGGGCATAAATTACATCTATCGCCTTTCCCGTTGTAAGATTTGATTTTAGCTACAATATCCCACCATTGTTTAATTGATAGAAATGGAGAGAGCAGTGCTATTCACCTATCTTACAGTGCCTAAATTAATTTGACATACATTGGCTATTTAAGTGACAGATCGTATTTTATGGCAGCTGCATTTATTTTTTTCTAAATTAATTAACGTTGTTACTTTTGCTGGAGATATATTTATTTGGTATAATATTGTTATGCGAGGATATGGATTTTTATGTTTATTTTAAATATAAAATAAAAACCCCGTCTATTTATATATATATATATATATATATATATATATATATATATATATATATATATATATATATATTACTTATTATAAAACGCAGTGTGTGTGTGTGTGTGTGTGTGTGTGTGTCTGTAACGTTTATATATTGGATCGAATTTCCAACATTTTTTAGCCGATTTCAACAAAACTTCACAGGACTACATAAAATTAACTTGTGATGGTTCTAACGGCGCCGAAAATGGGGGAAAAAAATTGTTTTTTAAGAAAATCAATTTGAAAACACGATTAAGACATATCGTGAGAATGAAAGGGGGATAACTCACCCACGAAAATGTAAACAAAAGAGCATAGCATGATGAAAAAAAGCCGAACTTGAAAACAAAATTTTATCGTCTAATGTTCATATTATTATTAAAGAGGAAAGATCAAAGTATTTTTGGGGTATTTTTTTTTGTTTTTAATCGTTCCTAGCACGTCTGAAATTTTCGTTAAAAATATTGTTTTTTTTTTTCAAAAAAAGGACAGATAATCAATCATTTTCAATCATTTTTTGATTTGATAAAAAGATTAAAATCTGACTTTGATATTTTTTAAAAATCAATTATCATTTTTTCAAAACTGATTTTAATAAAACAGAAATTATACTGTTTATTTAAAATATTTTGAACCAAGCTTAACTTAGGTTTTGCGCCGAAAAATGTAATTTGAAAATAAAACAAACCTTTCGCGTCGCTTGACGATTGACGAAAGGCACATTCATGACTTTTAGATAACTTACGGAGGATAATTCTTTCTACGGATGGAAGGAAGTGAAATTATTTAAGTGAACAAATTATTTACCTCGTTACTTTTATGGAAATATTTTCAGCGCTCTAATTTTTTTAAATT